>JAZGTK010003199.1:0-28233 GCA_036877625.1 Ambastaia sidthimunki | reverse complement strand
CACACATAAAGCTATGGCTTCACATGGATTTATGGTGTTTTTTGAAGCTAAACAGTCCCTCAATCTGTTTTATTGCTTGTTGTTTCTTTTTTGGGTGAACTATACCTTTAATGACAGATGAAATTAAGTTATTTTAAGATTTTAACCATATGTACTTCATGTTTGGGAGGGAAGTAAACACCTTTCTTCTCAGCTTGGCAGCTGGTATTGCCCTCCCAGCTGATTTATAAGTGAACACGCACATACATTCACTTAACCCCTATAAAACAGATGGATCCCTTCTGTTATCTTGTGCCTTTTTCGACTATAAATTTGCCATAAATGCAGTACAAAGATGGTTTCATATGGAAAAGGTGGAAAATAAACGAGAAGATTAATGGATAAAGAGATGCTGTGCGTAGATGTGAGCCTATTTGTCAGTTATATAAGTTACCACGTCAGGAACACTGTGTTGGAGGCTCTCTGTAATATATTTATTTATTTATTTGCTGAGTGCCAGTAGCTCGTGACTCACATTCTTGCATTTCTGCTCCATTATTTGTCTCTGCTAGTGCGTGATTACCTTCAATACAAAGAACATTCATTAAAAGACAGGAACAATGTGTTTCACCTTGGACGCTGGAGCAGCAATGAAAAGAAAAATAAGATGAACCTGGTACATGAAGATCTCAGACAGTTTAATGGTCTACAAAAAGCACTGCTTCATCTGAATAAGCTTCTAACTTTTTAAAGTCATGTTCTCCTGATGGTCTTTCTATAGTCAATGAAGAACTTTTAATTAGGCCCTCAATCTTAAGATTACGGCTCTCGCTTTAAAGGAATCACAAATGACAGCCACTGAAGTCCCTCTAACAGGTCGTTGGTGGTAAATGCAGAACTGAGGCTAAAACTTCTTTCTTTCTTTAATTGTTGCTGCAATTTTTAATATTCTCTTAAGAGACTGTACTATAGAAAATGGGAGGAAATACAGCTGGTGATATGGAGAATAATTTTCAGAAACTTGGATATAACCAGGGGCGTAACAGTCATATAACTGAGAGATTTTTATTTAAAGAAAACAGGCCTTTAAACGTCTTTTTTAAGACCAAGTAGAAGCCTTTGCTAACGGGTCCCTGTATGATTGAGCAAAGCTTTATTTGTAATCTTTAACTAGCACTTATTTACCTGCCTTTCAGCACTACTAGGTGAACATTATGGCACTTAATTAATATTCATAAGCCAAAGTTATGTGACACAATTCATAGCATGCTTCCGGCTTTAATCTTTTTGCTCTCTGCGTATATGACATATTTACTTACTCCTGCACATTCATTGAGTCAATGCATCCCATAATGCATTTGGAGGATAGAGCAGAATTTTAATTGGACAAGTTGTGACACTGCAGAAATAAGGCCAATAGGATTCATAAAATGAAGCTGCTTTTCGTCAGCTTTGAAGAAAAATGTCCTTGGAGATGGTGTGTGTAGGTGATGTGAGAATGATAGAGGACAGTGCATCTATCTAAACCTAATGTTTAATACAATTCTGTAAGAAACTACCTGCTATATATACACATGTATCACACATAGTTCACACGTGTTTATAATGCAAATGGTAACGTGTATCGTAAGTTAATGTTAAAGGTTATTGTTAAAGGTTAATGTTAAAGGTTATTTCCAAAATGTGTTTTTATGTATAGTAAATCTTTGAAATTAAAATAAAAAGTAAAAAATGTATAGAAAAAATGTATAATAATGTATAATAAAAATTGGTAGAAATTAAGTCTAATAAATGCATTAAAAGTAGTGTTGCCATTGGCTGCGTGGATGGTAAATACAGGTAAATGAATCCATTATTTTTGCCTAGTTACATTATCAAAAGTTTTATGATTTCCAATCAGACACTTAGTTAGTATTGCATCTGAATTCTAGAGGTTCAGACAAACAGTATTAAAACTTCAGTAAGATTGTTATATTGCACTCATGCGTGAACTCTGGAAATTAATGTTTCTTGATTGTAAACCAACATGATATTGATGTTACATAATCCTCAAAATACCCATTATGTGAAAATAAAACAATAGGAACTAGTCCTGTATTAAAAATAAAATTGGAAAAATGTAAAGTTTCAAATCATGTTTCTGTGAAATGAGCTTGAGGAAATTTGTCAGACGGCATTTGGATCAACAACAACATAAAAAGCACAGTGGAGTGGAACTGTGGGTGTGTATAATTGGATATAACAGCAACGGATGCAGGAAACAGGATAGCATGGAGATCTTACCATGCTTTAAATAGTAAAATAATAGAACTATTGAAAATAGCTGTAATTATGGAGCCAACCATCCCCATTGGCTGAGCAGATTTGTATAGCTGATCACAGCATCCCAGTGCTGAATTTAGTTTTAGTAAGATTTTAGGTAAATGAAACATCATTTATAATTGCATTGCTAGTTGCTGGTGCTCTCTTCAAACTGATGTGGTATTCTAAGAACAGTTTTGTGAAAAGCATTATCGCAATAGACCTCACATCATGATATATCTGTAGAAAGAACACATAAAATCCAATTGGTCAAATTATGGCCACAGTCCATGTTTGGCATCCTCACCATCAAACAATTACTATATAGTTTTAAGGGGCTGCCATAACTAATCGCCAAAAATAGCAGAAGCAAAAGAATAAGTAGAAAACTAACAGATAAAATAAATGCCTACACCCACCTTCAGTGCTGAATCCCTAAATATTTGTCGCCTCACTTTTCCTCTATATTTTTCTCTCTCTTTCTTACGCACACACAGGAGCACAAATAACCCTGTATTCTCATTACTTCAGTGTGCTATAAATGATTGCAGTACAATGCCTAAACTTGCCTAAGTGTCTGCCTGTGTGCAATGGAGCAAGATGACATTAGGGAAAGGGGAATGAGACTGCGCTTTGAATAAAAGCAGTGCTATTTATAAGGTCAGACAAACCTAAGGTGACAGGCATCAGGGAGGGGGTGTTAGGCACAGCTGGAGATTGAACTGGATGACAGGAGTGAAACAAGAAAGCAAGACAGAAAGAGAGACAGATACGTGTTGAGGTATCAAAGAGCAGCCTCATGCAGCTCTATTAATGCCAGGTGAAGAGAGCTTGTTGAAATGAGAGACTTGAAATGTTTTTAAAGCCTAAATATCTGGAATTTGTGGATTTACACAAGCAAAATGTAAAGAGTATTGTAATCATAACAATATACCCTTCTCCCAGGGTTCAAGGGCCCTTGTGATTGGAGATGAGAGGCTTTCGGGGTACTCACATATTGAAGAGGTTGAGACCAATACGATACAGGCGTTTTCGCATGACGTCAGTGGAGAGGGTAGGGGATTTGCAACTAGTTGGGTTCTCGCACTGGTATCTTGGCAAGCTCAGGATCATAGCCTGCAGAGCCTCTTTAGATGAGACCTCTGAAGCTGAGCGGGCCGATGTGGATGTACTGCTACTACTCATCTGTTCTGAGCTGTTGTCCGCTGTGTCTGACTCAATACGCTTAGCCTCCAGAACCTCTACGGTTGGGGTGACCGGCGTCTCTGCAACCTCTGGTGGAGACAAAGTATCAGAGGTTATTGCTGTCTGTGTCGGAATTGTTGGCTCTGGCCCTGGAGCGTCCTTATTCTCCAGCACCAGAGGTGGTGGCTCCTCTACAAGTTCTTCCTCACTTGGTGGAGGAGCTGGGAAGTCACCATCTGGTACTTCCTCAGCATCCAACTCTAGAGGTGGAGGAGCTGGATCCTGTGGAGGTGGTGGTGGTTGTACTTGTGATGGTTGTTCCTTTGCATCATTAACTGGTGATTGCTGTAGGCTCTCAGTAATCATGGCCCCCTGCTGGACACAATTACCAAGAGAGACGGAAGTGGAGGATTCCATAACAGAAGAGGACATGCGAAAGTTCTGGCTGTCAATTTGAACTGTCACATCTCTGAAGGCCATCATTAGCTTGCTGGCACTGCGGGCCACATTCTCAGAGTTCTCTACTTGGCTCGGCCCACTCTGAAGTGTAACAGGGTGTATGGGGCCACCTTCTTGTCCTGTCCCCGCTACTGCAGATTTGCTACCAGCTGTACTGAAGGCTTCAGAGCTAAACTGATAGCTGCCACCTTCTTGAAGAGAACACATGGTCTTCATGCTCCAGTTGCTGAGTGCATCATCGATGGATTTGGCAAGAGACTGGACTTGCTCGTTGAAGGAATCCTCCAGGTCAGTAAGAGTGCTGCCTACTGTGGTGGGCAGGGAAGGGGACCGAACCAGTGGGATACTTGCCAGATTACAGCCTTCAGCCAGCGCCCGTTCAGCTGAGATTCCCTCTGTGTTTTGGACACGTACCTTTCGCAGGGAGATACGACGTGGCAAGCGACTCTCAAGGAGGGAATTTCGAATCTTTTCAAAGTTTTTGCTGAGCTGGTACTGGCGGAAGGCTGTCTGGATTTTGCAGGCAGCACGGCGTGAGATGAGGTGGCCCCCATATTTGTGCTCTAACATTTCGATCTGCAAAGAAAAGAAGAGAATCAAGGTCAGATAAGACAACATTATGACAACCACAAGCAAGATCTGAATGCAGCTATAAGCAGTTAATAGGGAACGTTCTCAGAACATTTGCTAATGAACTGGCTGAAAGTTATCAAAAACGTTCCTGCAGTAACATTGGTAGAATTATTTCATATTTCATATCATATAGCAATAATATTGTTCCTAAAGTGTTAATGGAACATTTTAAAAGCATCACAGGATTTAAAAAGTTTGAATAACATTCTTTTAACCAAACAGTAACATAACAATAACAAGACGTTCTCAATGTTTTTTATTATTTCAAAATAACATTTTTATTACTTAATGAAAATGTTAGAGAAACCTTCTTACAATCTAAAATTGTTGGATGGGAGCACTAAAATGAATCAATAAAGACAGACTGTTAAATATCATGACACGCTGAGACAAACCAATTTTCCAGTCTCCCAAACACTGAATGCCTTTCATGTGGAAACCCTTAATAAAGTATGCCAAAAAAGTCAATACATTTATACTCCACCATGAAATATAAAACTTCATAAGTCTTGATGCTCAAAGTGTATCATGTGTATTCCAAAGGTTAATTATGCCACATTTACAGTTCAGAAATTAAAAATCTACTGCACTCACTCTAAACATTACATTTGAATTAAATAATAATGAATAATTGAATAAATGAATAATTAACTTTGATTAAATTATTTGACAGCCAATGAAACAGTAGTCATTCCAGTCCAACTGTGATTTGACCTAATTGGTTAAAAACTGTCTGTATTGTAAAATCACTCCAGACTTTGACACAAAGTCAAAATAATATACAGCTCCACTTCCTTCAGATCATAAAGCTTTCCTCTGTGCTACATTTTTCTCCTGAATAAGGGCACAGCTGTCTAGCTGAAACTCAAAAAGTAAATAACCCTCTGCTATCACATTTTAAAAAAATGATTCCATTTCAAAAGCCTATGTGGCCAGAACAGATTTTCCTGAGTCATTTAAGCTTAACAAGATGGCAGACAGAGCCAGGCACGCAACGTGTCATTCACGCACTACACACTTCCTGCCATTAGATGCATATTAGATGCTGTCATCTGTCTTCAGTCATTTCTCTGACACTAATCAATGTTTAACAGTGGTATCCAAGGCACATTTCATTTTACAAATTCGATGGCAAACGAAATTGAAAAAGCACTGTACTATGTATTTTTTACATTTATTTAGAAGCTTGGCAAATTTGTGTTATACCTTTTAAAGATTTCACTTTGTATCTCCTAAAGGTGGATAAAAAACTTGTACGAGCTACCATAAAAGGTCAATACAATAAGTGAAAAGTTTAGAACTTTGCCTATGCTTTTCCTGTCAATACACATACAGATTTCACATTTGACAATCAAAGACAATGATTGAGTAACTTCTTAAGATTCCATCCATAGCCCCAACGTTACCTTCCAAGCTGACAAAAGCAATAATTTGCTCTGTCACTCATAGATTCTGGAATGGTCCGAAAGCTAATTTAAGGCCCCTAGCTGATACCAAAGCTGAATTCCACCTGATATTTTGCCTTTGTGCTTCCATCAGCTGTCAGTGGTCTTGTCCTTTCGTGGGTGAGCTCAGATTAAAGGTCATTAAAGTCTCGTCGTTTCAAAACGTGTGATAAGAGTGAGCTGATGCAATCTCTGTCACGGTTACAGATTCAAACACCCCGAGAGAAGTTTGAGTAACACCAAAAAGCCACCTTATCTTAGCAATCTACATTTGTCTCAGACTAGGTGGGAAAGAAGCGATATGTCTGGGGAATATTAAGTTCTTTCTGAATAGATCCTGGGCTCCAAGCTATAGTAAGTTTCTTATCAGAAAGAACTGAGAATGCTACTGCTTTTAACTGCAGATAGTCGACAACCTGCCTTAAAGAATTCTCCATTGGTCCAGAATTTTCCATTTTGAGACAGGGTCTAAACGGTAAGTACCAAATGTGAATAAAAATTTAGCTTTGGTGAGTAAATAAAACATCAAGCATTAAATCGAATGTTACCATCAAACAAACCATCTACTAGATGTACAGTATCTTTTGTGTTTACCACAGTTAACTTTACCTCAGTGGAGAAATAGATTTTTATCTAGAATGATGTCTGAAAGGATCTTCTTCCACACAAAAACAAAGGTCCAAAATCACGATGTGTCATGCTTTTGTGACAGTATTATAAAAACTTGCTCATCTCATATATAATTCTCTAAGTGTTGTTTGTCAGATATGCTAGAAAAAATCAGCTAAAGTATTTTATTGTCATAGGAATAATAGTTTAAATAAAATAATACAAAAACAGTTTTATCCCAACAACAGGGAACTAACAGGGAATGCTCTCAGAACGTTGGCTAATGTTCTTCAAAAGTTCTATCAAAATTGCAGTAATGTCAGTAGAACATTTTTATGTTAAATAGCATATATCAAAAACATTGCTCTTATGTTGTTAGTGGGACATTTAAAAAATGTTTAAAACGGTTTCAATAACATTCTTATAACCAAGGCACAACATCTAAAAAATTGGAAGTATTGAATATTCCTAGAACATTAAAATAACATTTTAACATTGTTTAAATGGAAACGTTAATGTTCTTACAACCTAAAATTGTTAGCTGGGATGGCTGAAATATTTATGGCTGGTAAATTCACTCAATCATTCAATCATTGGAAGAAGTGGCAAAGCTTGTCATCCATTTCTGTGAACTGCAGGAGCTTTGAAAAATGATGGTGAATAAATGAAGGATGATGCCACTGTTTGATACAGCACATCTCTCTGACATTCAGTGCTATTCATTGTCAGAACTCTTGAAAAGGTAAGGTGAGTTTCTATCTGAGAGAGCTATGAGCTGGAAATGCTACTGCCTCCGATGACATGCACTCCCACCCCCAGAACAGTTGACTACCTGCCTTGAATATTTATTGTCTTTACCCAGAATTTTCCATTGGTGCAAGTGACATGTCTGAAATGACACAAATCTTTACAGCCTGTTGTCCAATCAGCATTGATGTTTTCATCCATTGAAATCATACATTACACGTCTGGTCATGAAGTTTAAAGTGTATCAAATTATTTGCTGGTAAACAGCATGGCTGTGGTAGTAACCACCACAACCAGTGTAGACTAGCAAGGGAATTCATGCTGATTTTGTTAGAGGGGTTATACAGTATTTAGACAGGTTATTTGTATACATTATGGAACGTCATTGCCCCATATTAAGAACATTTTAAGCAGCATTTTCTTCTTCAGAATTAAAGCAAACAGCCCTGGTGCAGACGTACATAAATGCTACTTCTCTTTAAAACGTGAGCCCTAAAATGACAGAATAGGGACAATAACACCAGCCTGTGTTTTAGCAAAAGTCTCACACCCTGAATTTTCTTGAAAGCAAGGGATAAAAAACAACGTGTTGGCCCAGGACCCGGGATGATGTTTTAAAAAGGAGGTTAGATTAGCCAAGGTTATCTTATCCATTTTTATGCACTGCGGGTGCATTGAAATATGGTGGTGAATAAACCAAGGACATTTGCAATGTTGCCAAAGAGCACATTTTTTCTGAACTGAGAGCTAAGAGAGGGAATTAACAGTACAGGTGGAAAAAAAATGGGTCCTGTTCCCTAATAAATACAAACTTATGTATGCGGAAAAGTTTCTTGCACAAAATGTAATCTGGATGCAACAGTTAACACATAAATATGATCTTATTCTTGATACTTTTTAATTATTCCAAATAAGTTAGAATGTATCCTTTGTAGTAATTAGTACTTGTATTAGTAGTCTCCTCTATTCCTCTCTCTCTCTTCTCACAGGTATGGTCCCTATAATTGTTGAAACTTAACTTTGTATAGCTGTTAATGTTATTGCCTTCCTAAGATAAATCACTTTTGTAAGGCCCATACAAATGCTCAAACGCTTACTAACGCTAACAGCACCTCCTAAATGGCTAAATGTAAATGCAGTATAATTAACCACATTCATTTGGGTTTTCAACAAAAAATTATATTTAATTTCTAATAATAACAAGTAAATACATTCTTCAAACATTTTGGCTTAACACAATTCATGTTTCTAAAGCCACCAGAAGTTTGTGATTTTTGTGTTGTTTCAGTAATGATACATTTCTGCCGTTACAGTTTTGTCTAGTTCAAAGATGTGTCCAAAAGCTGAAAAATTGCTGCCTTTGGAGGATCATCAGAAAGTCATGAAAGTCATGAAAGTCATAAGAAAGTCATAGAAAGTCATGTCCATTTTTAAAATTTGCTTCAATTCCTGTGTCCTGAGATACCTTCATCTGATCAATTTCTGAAGGCTGCCTTTGATATCCCACAATCCTGTGGGGAATGCGATCACAGAAAGAGATCAGAAATCAAGAGGTCAAGCAGAGTCAAGCTGTAAAACTTAAAATGATGTCCAAGACAGCAGTTGCAGAACAGTTTGTGTTCAAATTTAAGTTTAATTTTCTACAATGTTTAATTCTTCCAAGAAATAAGTATTGTAGATTTTAAACATTTGCTTGGTTATGTGCTTTTTATTTATATTTCAATAAATAAATATATTTTACATATTTCATTTTAAGGCCTTAAACTGTTTTGAGAGGTGCCTTTGTGTGCAAACACTGCCTGTAAAGTCATTGCCTTATAGATCAGTGAGTCAACAAGTGTATTCTTTAGATTTTGGATGCAGTCCATGCTGTAGTCCTGTCACTGTGGCCACGCCCCAATTATTTAAGCTGTATCTATTGTGTATATACTTTTGTATATATACTCCTTTGTATATATGTTGTGCTGTGTTAGTTATTGTATGTGCTTGGTATTGGATGATAGTGTGCCTTGACCTGTGTTTTCAACTTTACAAGCAAACACAACCCTAGATTTAGGTGGAAATATATTGATGACTCATGATGATTTTTGTTAGTGAATCAGACCAAATCAGATGACCTAGAGAGAGAGAAAAAAGCATAGACGCATGCAAAAAAAAAAGTGATGAATTGGATTGCTGGAAGCAAAAAATAACACAGCGGTAGCTGTGATCTCTATAACCCTGAGGTGTGGTAAGAACGTCACGGAAAGAAATGAGTGCAGAAAATAAAACTGGGGGATGAAAGAGGGTGAGAGCGAAAGACAAGAAGCTGTGTAACGAATGCAGTCCTGCTGCAAATTCACCCATTAGCCAGCTGTCAGGTCTGTTTCCGATCACTTCACTAAGCTGTGCCGGGGAGAAAGATCATTCCGGAACCACTGCAGCCGTAACAGTGATGACACTGCTCTCTGTCAACTCAGACTAGACAAATCAAACTCGACAGCTGGATCAGCACTCTGTCCAACCCTAGTTCTTTACCAACATGGCATAAAATGACATATTATACATATCCAAGCAGGACAGGGCTGGAAACACGAGAAAGGTGATAAAGGCTGGTGTCAAGCAAAGTCCTACACCAATGTCAGAACTAACTTTTTTAGGTGTTCCATTAGTTAAAAAATTGTAAAATGTTATTTGTTAATGCATCTTTTCAACCAGCAATCATCAATCTTTAAAGTTAATACATTGTCCTGACTGTGTGAACAGGAGAATAAAACAAAGTGGATGGGACCAATAACCAGAACACCATAACACTTTCGTAGCCAATCAGCAAAAGGGGACGTATGCACCTTCTGTTAGTCGTTACTTGTGTTGGGTGTCAATTTCAAATATCCACAGTGTTTCTCAGAAACTGCCGACTGCAGCTTTAAAAGTCTTTAAATTACATAAGTAAGGCCATACCTCAGGCTCCCTAAATGCTCCTGTGTATTGAACTACTTTTTTATGTCACTGATTCAGCATCTGTTGTTGCTTAGTAAAAAGACTGAACCAAGCACCCATACCTAATTAAAACACCACCGTATGCTAATGATTTCTGATCTTATCTAGAATGATTTAAATAAACCCTCTACTTTTAAAACTGATACCTTGACAGTCTGCTATTATTGCAATTATTGTCATTATATTGTCAAGGAAATAATAAGAATCATACTTAATAATACTTATTCTTTTCTTATTCTTTTTTTTTTGGTAAAATTTCCAAATTGTAGACCAAAATTTTATTCTGGTAAATTCAAATTTATTCTGGTATTACATTTTATTCTTGTTATTTCTCAGCTTTAATGTCATAATAAAAAAATTGCTTATTAAATGTGTCTACAACTTTATTATCGTAATGATCTTGAAATCTTTTTATATACATTTTTATGTGGCGCTAAACAGTGCTGTTTTGCTTCACCAAAAAAAGAAAAAAACATACAAAATTGCTCTGAAAAAATATGTCAAACGGGACACACTATTGTTATCAGAGAGCATTCTGTGGAGAAGGTTATTCTGTAGATGCAGTCTCATTGGCTCTGATCGTAGGTGCTTTCTCTCACATTTTTGTTCATATTTGGTGCTTGACATTAGTCTCTCATTTGCATTGATTTGTGTCTCAAGGATACATGTATATTTATGAGGCCATCAACATAAGACAGGATAATCAAAGGTCTCATTGGGAGGTTAGGCATGCCTTCATTAGCATAAAGAGGCAATCACACACAAGAGGTGAAGCAGTAGTTATCTGTGGAGCCATCAGCTTTTGAGAGATCGTGTCTAGAGTCGCTAAAACCAGATTATCAGCACTCAGACACACTCTGGGGGAGCTGACTTTGCTGACAGTGGATCACGGCTCATATTTGCCTGTTTGTCAGTCCTGTACATCAGGATAGTACAGACTTTAAAATCTGATTGGACAAGCCCTGTTCAAAGCTGTCGTCCTATGACCACAGATAATTTTACATTAATATAATTAACTTTGCAAAGTTTACAAGAATACTTTAAACTACTGATACGTACTAAACAAACTTGCCATGTTTACTTGATTTGTATTGTTGTTCCGTTTTGTTATAATGCTTTTTTTTCTTTGTTTCTTTGTTTTTTATTTTAATAATTTATCAATTTATCTTGAACAATTACATGGAAAATGTAATCAATGTTTACATAAGAAATATTTGAAGGTCTTTTTTAAAATAATTTCACTTTGTAGATAAAAGGGGTCTTTCTAGTTTTTGCTGTGGTATTAGAATTAGTATTAAGAATTGAAATTTCACATGAATTGGTAATGGCTACTGAAATGTTGGTATCATAACCTTGATGTATTAATGAGACTTGAAGAATAAAGCTTGTGCTTGAATAAGTACATCATATAATAATTGGTTATATAAGTGTGTTACCTAAGATACTAAAGGACTGCAAGATTATATCTTCTATTAATACTGTTTTCATTTGTTTATTACCAGCTTAGCATAAGGATAAAATGTAATATCTGACATGCATGTTATTTGTCTGTTTTTATGTCTTGTATGTATGTGGATCTGTTTTTTTATAGCCTACCAAAACAAAAAACTGAAAAAAAAAATCTTGTGGTATGACAATGATTTCATACTGTTAAAAGTTGGACAGAAAGTGCATAAAGATTTAAGCATGACAGGGGGAAATGGCCCATTTCTCCAAATATTAATCTTAAGCTGGCAAAAATGTCAGAGAATACAGTATAAAAAGATGTGAGAGACAATGCAGAATATGATCTATTTTTACTGCCCTCAGCACCCAGTCATAAAATCTGCTAATCCACTCTTTTTTCCAAACATCAGCATTTTAAAGATGAATATAGCGCAAGTAAACACATTCAACTTTTCCTGTTGTGTTGCTGCCTCAGAAAAGACTGTCAGAAAGTTTCTACAGAGAGAATCCGGATTAGTTCTATTTATAACATGGCAGGTTGAGATATGAACCATTTCTTATGAACATTCATTTTTCATTAGCCTGGGTTTCTCTGCGTGATTATAGAAAGATGAAGTTCACCCCAATGCATCACATGCTACAGATTATCTGCAGTACCTGGAAAAGCAAAAGGGTCCGGGAGATAAACAGTGTTTGATTGGTACTCTAAAGACTGATATCCTGGCTTTCATGGAAGCCTCTGGAGCACTTCTGGAGAAAACCAATTATTCCGGCAGGGGAATCTCTAGAAGCTGTTGTTAGGATGGTCAGTCTGTGTATTCCTAATCATAAGTGGCATTAGAAATAAAAGTTTTGGAAGGTGTTTCTGTCAAACGCCTTAAAATGTTATAATTTTCAGGAGAAATGTTCCTCCAGTAAGTGTAAATTATCCTTTGGGAATAACTGAGCACTGTACTGGATAGACTACAACCAGCTGCATGTACATACTGTACAACATGACATGAAATGTTGTGGAAATGAATGTGTACAAGCAAACATGCTGTTAAAACGTCTGAGCCAATCACAGCTGACGCAGCTGTTTTTTTCCATGCAAATACAATTCAGTGGTGTATAATGTGTTTTGTGTAAATGGGAGCAATATGTAAACACAGAAAACCATTGCTTGCTCTGAGTAACAAATCTGGTGGCTTTACTGAAAAAGTCAATTATTGTACTGTATTTTAAATGGGTTTCATATGTCAAAGTGGCTTAAGTTTAGCAGCTTTAGATGTGACTTAAAGCTTTAAGACCAACAGTGCAAAACTTATTGGACTCGTGTATTGTGACATCATATTGCATTGAAGCCATTGTATGAAAAATTATTTTAAAATGTTCAAAATGAAACTATAATCATTAAAATTAACTATAAAATTAAATGTAACTATAATGTTTTCCTTAAAAATTCTGTATTTGGGCTATAGTGCATTTGTTAATTTTTTTAGATATAGCTGTGATATTTTAGATAGAACTCTGTATGTGTTTATCTGGTATTTGTGGTTTACAAGGACACAAATGTGTATAATGACGTGTATAACAATGTAAACATGGTTTACGAGGACACTTTCTGTGTACTCATAAATGGCTGAAAAACAGACTGAATGGTGTTTTATTTATTTAAATAATTTAATTAAAAAATATCAAGAGTTTTCTGTGAGGGTTAGTGGAGGGTGAGGGTTAGTGTGTGTGTGTGTGTGTGTGTGTGTCAGAGAGAGAGAGGTGTTCTCTAGTACTAATCCTCTGCACTCTTATCTGTTTCAGGAGAGATTTCACATCTCTACAAACAGAAGATCAATGGTGTAATGCAGACACACACAGAGATTTGTACTTCTGACGCACATGCATGTCTGTGCAAAGCAAAGGTGTAAAATCTGTTTAAACCGCAACTGCATTTGTCAAAACGTTGATTTTAGTATCTATATACACCCCTTATTATATGCAGGCATGCATTCTCACAGATTTTGAAACAAACATGCATACATTTACAAATGCATGTCATTTAAACATACAATAAAAAACAATAATAAATACTAGCAATTAATAAACAAACTGAATGCAAAGTTAATGCAAGTTAGATGCAAAAAAGTTTGTAACAGTTTGTAATTTTTTAGCTACTATCTTTAACTGTCTTCATGTGGGAAACATTCATTGAAAAAATCAGTTGTGAACTGATAAAACTAATATATTAAAATTGATATATAGATAAGATATGCAGTCTCACAGATGGTCACTACAGACAAACACACACACACACACACACTCAGTGTGAGTGTCACAGACACTCACACTATGCTGAAACTGGTAATACACTGACAGAACTGAGAAGGATGTTTTTGTTTACAACATTAATATTTGCGACAAACACTAATTCTAAACGCAAAGCAGAAAATAATTTTCCTATAAGTTTGGCTTTAAAAATGACAAAGGAGGATTGAAACGTTTTTCAGTATTACCATCAGGGCCAAAGGGTCAAATCACAGACAGGATTTAATATAAATCACAGCTCACGGTTCACTGTAATAAGATTCTATTACCCCACAGCTGCTGTTGGCACACAAGACATCAAACAGACCCTGAAGGGGAAAATGGCCGATTTTAACTCCAGTGTATCTTTGAGGACTAACATAAGGGCAGATCATAGATCTAATAGAACACAGTGTTCAATGCATCTCTCTGAAATATGTTCAATAAAAATATTGAAAAATACATGTATAATAATTGTGCTACAAATAAAAAATAACTTTCTTAACTATAGTATATTGTAGTATATGTTAGTATATTCTGTAGGCTTTAGGAAAGTGTTATGCATGTGATGATAGTTATCAAAAAATGATCACATGCAAATCAAATTAAAATTTATAAAGCACTTTATCTGTCATTATTCACTGTAGATCTTATGCATCACTTTATTATAACTTATTGTTAAATCACTTATTGATTAACAGACCATTAAAACATGATCTTTGCTGTCATCAAAATAAGATCAAAAGACAGCTGTTCATTTTTATGACTTTAGTCAATAATAATACAATTGTGAATGTGCATATATATATAATTAATAATTTTGTGTTTGCTTGTATGAAGCAAGTGGAACAGGTCACAGTCATTTTGTGATGCAGACATTACAACATAACACTATTAGACTATCCTTCCCAGCATAGCCAATTGGGGAATGCAATTTGCAATATGAACACTCATGACAAAAAATGAGGCACAGGGATTTTTAGGTCACCTATGTGTTACCATGACAACCTTTTCAGGCTCTCTCCCTACATCCAACTCTCTGTCACTCTGTCTGTCTCTATCTGTCATCTCAATCTTCTCTCTAACATCTCTATATATCCTCTCCAGGACAATGTCATGATTTTAAGGCTGCCTGGGTATTTTCTGTTCTGTCTTTGAAGTAAAGAAACCTGTCTCTGCTAGAACACCAACAGAACAGTGCCAGCCAGTTGCAGAAACAGAGACAAAGGGTTCTAAAAAGGTTCTTATCTACAATCTATCTGCATTGCAGTCTACAAAACAGTCTATAAACATCATAGAACCTCACAAGTGATTAATTTGGACAACTTTGCAAGCCACACAAATACTGTTCTTTGAAGCACAAGAGATACTTGACTTAGGCAAACAGACACTGACACTGAAATAAGCAAAAAAACAGCAGAGAAAGTATTGGGTAAACCAGTCCATCTGAATCAATTTAAGATATATTGATTGACACTTAAATACTAAATGTACCTCAATTAATCTTACATTCTGGAAGGTTTTTTCAGCTAGGTTTGACATAATGCATTTTGGAACAATATTTGAAATTTGGCCAAAATGATGTCTCTGTCATAATGACCTTTTCATCTGTACCATGATGATAATACCTAAAAAGTTTTCTAGACAGTTCATTAGGTTTTGCTCCAAAGCTATAGATTTTCCATCTGTTTAGTCCAAACACATTACATTAAGAATGATATGTAGGCCTGCACGGAATCTGCAAATTTTGCCAAAAGCCTCCAATATGCAACGTATCTTATATCTTACAGCTACCAGTAAGAGTATAAGAGGCTATTTACACAGAATGTGTTTTTGTGTTCCGTCTGTAAGATGCTTTAAATGTAGGTTTATTTAACATGCATTAGACTGACATGTTTGACAGTTATATCTTAGTGTTTATTCAGCAGGTTGTGTCATACATGTTCCATTTTTAAGACACTGAGACAAATTAAAAATTTTGAAAATTTGAAAGTTTTAAATGCAGCACAAGATCAATGTCAGTGTTAAAACAACAGACCAATCATTTTACTCTGGGGGAGGGCTAATCATTTTACACATTGTCAAGCATATTGAGTGTTTATACTTGTATAAGCATAGTATGACAATTCATATGGCTATAAATTCACATTTTATTCAACTGATGTAGGTTTGTAGCTGTGTAAATAGGCTCCAGCACTCTGGTATTCCTTTAACACATTTTACCAAATTTCCACAAAATTCAGCATGTGTTCCACCAGAATCTGCACAAATTCCACGTTGGCCTGCTGACAGGTTAGAAAGCTGATGGAGATGCTGATGGATGTGCATGAGATGAGGGTGGATGATCAACCCTATAAATATCCAACTCCAGTAAGCTCCACTGCCCTGTACAACCTTGACCTCAAACAAACTGGGCCACCTAAAAGCAACCATACACAAAAGCACAACAGCCAGTCCCCATGAACCTGAAGCATACACTCACACGTACCAAGACCACAATCCCACAATGCCTTGCTCCCTACCTGCTTGTTTTTGAGGTCGAGTGAGAGTTCATAGTCCGAGGTTGTGGAGTGGCTGCATGCGCCGTTCCTCTGTACTCTGATTGGTGAGGCAGTATGATGCAAGCTCGGCCTCCTTCCCGCACCCCCCGTACATGCTGCCTCCCTCTCCTGCTCCTCTGTCTCTTTCTTCTCCTCCTCCTGCTCTGGTTGTTGTTGTTGCACTTGGGGTTTTTCTTCCTCCTTGTCTATCTCTTGTGCCCTCACCTCTTCCTTCTCCACATGTGCACTCCCTTTCTCTTGAGCTCCACCTCCATCTTGATCCCCATCTCCCCCTCCTCCATCGACAGATGTCACAGTGCTTCCTGCAACTTCGGGCGTCACCTGGTCTTTGGGCTGGGGAGCACTGGTAGCGGTCACACCCGGTGAGGGCGGAACGGTTTCTCCAGGGGATGGTGTTGCGATGGGAGAAGGGGAGGGTGGCTCTTCACTGCGGAAAGGAGGAGAAAACGAAGAGTCAGCCTGCAGCCCAGGCACTATTTGACCTTGTCCTCCAGCTCAGGGGGGCGTGGCCTAAAGATGAGCCAATATCAATCTCTCCCTCCCTTTTCAACTGTGCCCAACAGGGCAAAGAGAAAGAGATGAAGCGATTGTTTTGGGGCAGTAGCCCCTACTGTCCATTCCAAGATGGACCTGACAAAGTTACCTGACAACCAAAGGGAGAGGGTGGGACATACAGTGACTTGTGACACCCAACATGTGACACACACAGACAAAAGACACAATCATGCAGATAGCACTAAGTGTGTTTACATGTACAACAAAACAGTGTTAACTATTGAAACTTGCAGATGCAAGAAAGCTACATTTATATAAGACTTTTAAGATCTTTTCGGCTTGACCTGGTTTTGACATCAAAACATAAATAGCCATGCCTGTGTAAACAGGATACCAGTAAATATCTACATGGAGCGCAAAATCAAGGTAATGGCAGACAAAGATTACGCTGGATTTTGCTTAAACTGGTTATCACTTTTACCTACTATTAAAAGCATGGCTATATGATCTTGTAAATTGCTGGAATATTAAGTGGTTTATTACTGTCCATGTAATCTCACTCAGTGTGGTTTATTTCTGCCCTTCACTGCAGTGATGTGCTGTAACCTGTAGGTACCTGAGATGTTCAAACTAACTCTGACATGTACCACAAACCTGATGGGAACACCCATGAAACATGAACTTATGTATGAAAGTTTGCAGTGGGGGTGAAATAGTGGCATTGTGCTAATTATCAAGTGCTAGCTCTTATCCTTTCTAACATAAAAATGTTTTAGGCATATCTAGATTTGAAAGTTTGCATCACAAGAATTATTTTATTTAACACACTTTTTTAAGAGCTGCACCATATCTTTCAATGTGATTCCATTCAGACTGAGCTCAAGCGAATCCAATAGAGTTTTGTTCCAATAGAGATGTTTACACAAAGGCGTTTAATTCAGATTTAGCGATCAATCAGATCAGGCTGTATGTAAACTAGAATAGATGGCCAGACAGCAGAGAATTCCATTGGATCAAAACACCATTAAGAGTTCAAAGGGTGTCCCGCATGTCATTGGCTTTACTACAGCAGGCCTAGAGTTGATTAACTGCATACTTTATAGTGGAGTCTATGGGGATGACTGTGTTTGGCTCCAGGTGCTTTTGTTTTGCTTTTCAAGTGGCAGGCAAATATTAATAAGGGACCACAGATCTCTTGTCTTTCATCAGCCTCTCTGTTTTGGCTTCCCTCGTTACCTGTGTCACTTTAGATCAGTCTCCCCGTTTTTCTTCACCCGTCTTTCTGTTTGGGCTCTACCCTTTCTGTCCCCTACGTCCTCTAACCACCCACACGCTTCCTTCTCTTTCTCTCTCCCTCTCTTTCTCTTTTAGCATGAGCAAGTGTGATTGTGTATGTGTGTGATACACTGAGAGACATTAGAAGCACTCAGGCTCTGTATGCATTTGTCTGTGCAGTCTAATATCTAGTGCTAGTGGACCAGGACAGGTCATAGTCAGAGTTTTGCACACAGGCTTTTAAAAGACTCTGCCGGCATCAATGTATGCATGAAGCAGCAAAACTCAATTATCTTTCCATCGTGATCACATGGCAATGATGACGACAAAGAAATCAGCTGATTGAATCGTATTTGATGGTTGATAGGCTGTATTTTCACCCCCAAATAAATGTTCACATTGTTTTGCAGGTTTAAAAGAGCAGCATCAGGGATTCTGCACAATTCCTGGCTGTGGCATGGAGTTAAAATTGTATTCTCTTCAACATCCGGCTGTTTGAAATAGCTTCTATTCAAATCACAGGATGAAAAAAGCAACTAAGGGCACAAAATAGCTCTGTTCCAAAACCCAGTGATCTGCCTTCCTATACTGCATTTTTAGAGCTTAAAGAAGTACCCCAGACACAAAGCCTGGCTGCTCTTAAAGGCAAGCAGCATCTTCTAAAGATGCTTTTTTTGAAGAAAGCAATCAAAAAATTTACTGCAATGACGTCAGCAAATAATAAATAAATAAATAACCCAGAATGACAAACCCTCATGCTAACATCAAATATTAATAAACAATAGTAAGTGCAAGTATATACTGTAACTGCAACATATGAGGTTGCTGTACAGTTTAGATACACCGCAGACGGCAGATGCCTGTTTGACAGTTTGCTTGGTTTTAGAACACAGCTTGTGTGGTTTCTCTGGCAAAACAGAACTATTGGCTATATTGAACTACTAGAGTTCTGAGTTCCAAATCTCAGTATTTTGAAACATGGCAGGATTCAAAAATACAGAACAAAACAGCCCTAACACTAATAATCCACCATTTCCAAACAATAAAAGCTTGTTTTAAGCAATAAACCCAGAAATACTGGAGGGAAAAGACATATTGACCCATGTTTCCACATGATTTGTGTTAAAATAAGTGCCTGTATTCTATTTCAACAAGCATTTCCGGCATCGCCGTCGGGATTAAAATGAGCGATAAAGATCAGCTCCTTCCAGAAATGGCTAAGACGATAAGACAGGAGTCAGTGAGCACGAAATCAGAACATTACAGGGAACATATGCAGTGTGGCACACGCACACAGGATATTCCCAAGGGGGAAAAAGGATTGGAGGAATAAAAGTGAAAAGCAGTGAGCTTGACGGAATAATACTGGAGTTCAGGGAGAAAATACTGCTAATCCTTTCATCCTTTAAAGGAAAGTCAAAAGCACTTGTTCAGCCTCAGTAATGCATAATACTTCATATACATTTAATATTAAATGTTGTCATAACAGTTAGAAGCAATGTTTTTTTATTTCTGTAAATACACTGAGAATATACAGTAGAAGTTTCATCCAGAGAAGAGAAGATATTTTAGAGGTTTTTGTTTTTTGAAGGTCATATGCTTGACATGACATATTTTCGAGTAAAATTAAGCTGAAAATGATGTAAAGTGGGACTAATTTCAAGAATTTGTTCATTAGAATTTGATTAGATCTTGCATGAGGTTATTATTGTTTAACTCTATTTTGCACTGGTGAAACATTAACTATAATACCTTTTATTAGAACACATGGATACTATTCATTGACTGTCAATGGAAAAAATGCTTTATTGATCCTATTATGTAGTTACAAAATCTACCTGCAGGGCTAAGTGTGTGTGTGCTTAATTGTTTAAAATAATAAAAAATGTACAATCATCAATGGTGCATTGATTGGCTATTTCATTACATAAATGTAGTTTGCTTTCTTTAATTCACTATAATTTGTGTGACTGTCATAGCTACTTAGGACAAACGCTTTTAAAATGGATAAGATTAACTTTTGATTAACATTCACTGATAAATTATGAAAGATATGACCACTGATTCTTATTAATAATTATATAAGGTCAATTTTGATTTCATGTTGTCTTTGAGAATCTGGGCTTCATAAGTCAGAATTGCTGTAGAGCAGCTACAGAGGCAGTCCAGCTGACTGCAGAAAAATCACATTAGTGGAAATCATTCTATGTGAAACTTCAGTGAAGTGGAATCTGTGAATAATAGATGCTGAAATAAAGCTTCCTTTCAGCAGGTGGCACCGGCAGAACAAAAATAGATAGTGCTAAAAACACACAGTGCCCATTGAAAATGCCTTTCTTTCTTTGCTGTATGTCTTGCAGATTTTGCATCTGCAACTTGTAAAAAGTAACAGCAGCCAAGGCAAAATAAAATTGTTTCTTTTCATGCAGGTTTTTCTTTATCATTTGACTTTTTGTAGTGAGCGTAGCCGCATCATTCTCTGGGGAACAAACAAAGACTAAGAGGATGCAAGACTAGTTATGTGGAAGTGAGGAGTCACGGGGCTGCTGGGAAATCAAAAGACAAAGTGCGTGAACTTAAGAGCACGATTCAGGTGTGACTATACAGAAAGGGTGGTGCCTTGTAAGACACACACACACACACAAACAGCATTACAGACATTGTGTGTGTGGGTATGTGAGTGCAATGGCAGTAAAAGCAAGTAAAGTGCTGTCTATTTTTATAAGCCGAAGTTTCTTTAAAACTAACATGAACTCTCTCTCTCTCTGCCCTTATCTCTTGTTATGTCTCTTTCTCTTCTGACATCACCTTCATTCTCATTTTTTGTTCATTTTTCTTTCTGTCATTTCTGTGTGTGCCTCAGTGAATTCCAAGTGTTCCCCTCTGATTATAATTCTCTACTTTCCTCCTTCATTTTCTTGCACTCCCTGCGCAATCCCTGACTGTCTTCTGTTTCATTACAGCTCAACAGTTTAACTCTGTTATGGGGGAAAATAATGATAGTGATTAAAAAAGAAAAAAATAATCTTGACAAAGAACGAGAATCCGGTCTATAAATAGTGTGGTGTGGTTCAAAGATATTTGCTAGCTAAGCCAGCCGTTTGCACTGACCTTCATGCCTGTAACTTTTTAAATGTAACTGGGCTGATGCAATATTGTACATGTTTGAAATAGAAATTTTATGGGTTATGTAATGTAATATGGGTTATGCGATTTATTATAAGACATACTGACATTGTGATACTACCAAAATTTACCACAAAGTATGAGTTCCATACTTACTGTGACAGCTTGAAATAACTTAGAAATAACTTGTTTTTGTAACTTAGACAGTTTGTTGGATTCTGATACTTTAAGCCTAAAGGGGGAATACATGATTATTGGAAGTTCAGCAGTTTCACCTTTTCTAATGAACACATTTTAAAAACTTAACAATAAAAATATTCCCAAAGGTTTCTAGTACAAATGGCACTATTTACTTCAAATCACCCAGAAGCAGATCCATTCTTCGGAGAAACACAAACTGTGAACTGAGAAAAGTACCCAGAATTCTCTCTGTTTGCTCAGAGCACAGCCCAGGCTGTAGCAGCATCTCACCACTTTGATAGACATGAATCGCACATAATGCACCAACTATCACTGGCTTGCTACTGGGAAACAAGGCATTAGTGAGAATGTGGGGGATATACAGTGTGTCTGTAGTTGTAAAGGGGGGGTGTTGTGCTTGTGTTTCTGCTCGTGTGTGACTACCCACTGCTCCTCTGCCCCCGCACTGTCACAGAATCAGCTCAAGTGCCTGCGGAAAGAAAGAGCAATTTTTTTAACAATCCCCTATCCACCCACAATATGTATGACTCCAGCTACAATGGCACTCTGGGCTACCTCCAAAAACATTCATTATTAGACTTTTGGGGGTTTTAGAGGAGTTTCTATCAGCTCAACAAATGCACCAGCTCATCTGCTGTGTCATTCCTTACAAATCCACACAAAGTAAGACGAGTAATTTTGAAAGACAATGTGAATGACCCTCAATTCTGTGGCTTTATCAAATGCTCTTATAAACTTTCAACAGCCACAAAATTAATTCTAAACAAGATTTTAATTATGAATGGCTTAGATGAAAACTGTTTCAGTTTCAACTGTGACAGCTTCTCAGATGTTTCTCGTGAGAAAAGACCTCAGTAATCTTGCATGCATGTCCCCTAGAGGGAAGATTTCAACAATGTCTCAAGATGTACTCAGATTTGTCAATATTCCAAAGTCAACTATAGAACTTTTTTCAAGAGAAAACTGAGCCAAGCTATCTTGATTTTAATAGCTGTATACATTTACCGTATGTCTCATTTGCGTCTATTTTCAAGACATTTTAGAAGAAACATGACAAAGTTGATTTTAGATGAAACCAAAATCTATTCAAAAGCTATATTACATGCATTTGTTGAGTTATGAAGGAGCAAACTTCTGAACAATTTTTTTCAGTCTGTAAAAATCTTATCTACCTCTACATTAAGAGGTCTAAGATCAAGGTTATTTCTTAGCTGTTTTTCTGCTTTTAAATTATTTATCTTTCTAAACTTGCACAATCTTCGGCAACATTCTCAAAGCTTCCCTGTAGTTCACCTGGTGCATGTGCCAGCAATGCCATGATCATAAGTTCAATTTCCCTTAAAAGGCTCTATAAATTTGAATGCTCTTTACATTTTATTGATAAATGTCTCTCATCTACTTTTGTGTGGCCAGACCTTTAGAAAACAGCATAAAGCCTGATTCACAAGAGCTGCCAGGAGCTGGACAGGAATAGACTGTCTGATCTTTCCAAAGTTTTGTAAAGCCAGCCAATCAGATTGCTGGAACTGTTGATATCAGCCAGCTTTGGCCATTTTTGTTTGCAATGGGCATCAGACATGAGTGAATAAACTGTGGGTGGATGTGGTTGAGACTACTTACCAACTTTTAGCAAGCTTATTGTGTCAAGCACAGAAAAAACTCAAAAACATTTTGAGCTTACTTCTATATAAACACTTATATCCTCTTTGACTGTGCTGAGAATGTATTGCTCTGAGCAATCTCGCCTCACTGCAGTTCAAATTACAGCTGCGTGCAATGGAGAGACCGCATTTGCACACTTAGTGCCACTAAAGAACTTAAGAAAAGCAGAGAGAAACTGGAGTGAATGAGCTTGAAAATAAGAAAAGACATAAAGAGGCATAGCCAGAGGTCATGAGAAAACAGAAGAACCCGTATTGCCAAAGAAATTATGATGCAATAACACGTCTTGACGCCCCACCTCAGATCCAGAGAGTGATTTCTATAAGGGCTTATTGGGGAAAAAGCGCTGACATCATCAGTCATTCATCTTCTGTATAGATTACTTTTGAACATCATTCATTTCGTCAACAGAAGACATACATTTTTAAAGTCATGACCCAAGTGGACAGATATCGACTTGAACTAGTTTCAATCAAAGTGAATTTATTCACTACTCACGCCCAAGGGGAATTTGTGAAATGTGCGTTCACGAATGTGGATTGTGTTCATGGAAAACACTTTACTATTTTACACATTTGCTTTAAGAATATCACCATGGTATAATTGTTAGTATATTCACAATTATCTTTTTCTAATCAGCATTTTATAATCAACACACAACATATCTGTAAAACAGTAGCTGTATCCTGCTCTTGAAGTTAATTCCCACAAAAACAATTCTTTGATTATAATATTTATTAAGCCAAGAGTATTCCAAAACCTTATGAGTTACAATTTTTTGGTCCCAAATGTAAAACAAATGCTAAAACAATCAAATTGGCTTTAAAGCGACTTTGTAATTGGCTTTAAGAGCAATATATGTTTTTTATTTTTATAATAGTTTAGGTACAGAACTTATTAGTAAGTGCTAACTAGCCATGCTAACCAGCCAAACTTTGAGCTCCTAAACACCATACTGTGTTTTTCAATAAAACGCATTCATCTCATGAGGTGAGATGGCAAAAATGTATCAAATCTTGTTTGACTGTTAGCATCTCAGTGAGAAGTTTAGTTCTAATCATCATCAAACAAACCTGACTGTAAACTTGTAGTGATCCTAAAGACAGATTCGCTTGTTTAGGTGTGTATTCTTGCGATTGGAATGGTAGACGAGTGAGTTTGGGTTTTAGTTAAAACTCTTCAGAAAAAATTGGACCTGAAGGGCTGAATAGCCCTGTGCTCACTGAGAAGGTTCTAAACAAACACTTTGATGCACTCTTGCTTTTTTTCTTCATACCTGTTAAGATGCCATTGTTTTTTCTCTTAGGCTGTATGTCAACCAAAATGTTTTTAGCCACCTGAAAGTGCCAGGCACTCCTCTGAAAACACCATGCTAGGAGGGCTTGTGAACACTATAGAGGCACAGCATTTTTTCAGCTTTTTAAAACACGTTGGTTGTTATGATACAGAATATCCGCAAAGCTAATGTATTACAAGTATCTGATTTTTATAAATAGTTTGTTTTATCAACAAATATTAAGTGTGGTAGTCATCTGTCATTGTGTGTCATCTGGTACAGGAATGTTTATTCAGAGACCAGCATTGTCTGAATGATGTTCAACATTGTTGTTAGGTCACTGGTACAAATGGGATGTGACAATTTGTCATTGTGGTATTTGTCCCGCCCCTCCTCCATTGTTATTGGACGACTGGTTAAAAAGTGACATTAACAAGCACTGCTTTATCCAAAGTTGAACATTTTTCAACTCACGGCAATCAGAAAAAAGCCAATCGCCCAGCTAATAGATACTTAGCATCTTGTCACGCTGCTGGGTTTTTTAAATACGCAGTGCTCTCATGGCAAACAAATAAAAATACGCCATTCTCAGCAAAAAACACTCGTGGTGGACACACAGCCTAAAGGTATTTGTCATAGAACTTAGTTTTGAGAATATACAAATGTTGATTCATAAAACCAGTTCCCTTGGGTTATCCTAGCATAGTGTTCTGTGTGTGAAAAAGAAATAAAATAAGAACCATAGGCAATGGCATTAGAAGGTCGGCTTAGGAGTGGATGGATGGGGGTCGAGCCCTTGACCCGAATGATGGCACATGATGTGTGAATGAGCTGAGCAGCATCGATAATGAGAGCACAGAAGTGTGGACATCAGCACTATGGTATTGGATGACTACAGCAAGCTGCCAGGGCCAAAAGAAGGAAAGCTAATAGATTGTGGAGAAGATAAATAGTGCTCCACCTTCAAGAAAAGATCAGGGTGTTGTTATTTACAGACCTGTGACATTTCACAGAAGTACTTTGCAAGCTATTTATGTTTTGCCCATATGCGCAAGCAACTGTATTGTAATCTTTTACATACAAAATACACTAATACAGTGAAAAAGCCACACTTTTCATCAACAACACACCTACACAACACATTTTCATATTACACAAAGACAACAAGACAACTGCAGCATACTGCAAAGCTACAGTATAATGATTATCAACATCCTGTCACTGCTTTATTCAATGGCAACAGAAAATTCTGCAACCGGTACCTGAAAGACTTCAGAAAACACTTTTATAAAAGGGCTGAAAACTTCAGGTGAAGCTTAAGCTCATAAAAGTCTTTGGTATTTTCCTGCGCTGAAACTTTAGAGAAAACACACATCAAACTACTGGGGTCTTATTACCAGAATAACAAAGAGACAAACTAGAGAATTCAACAAAGGTTTTCATATATTCTCCATTTGATCTCGTTGCTGTCTAGGATAAACAATAAAACTTTTTGATGATTTTCCTCTTGTACATGTAGGGTCATCGCTAACATTAAGAATGCTCACAGAAAGATAGTTTTTTTTATTTCACGGATGAGCTCCATCTCCCTCAATCCCCATGAGTGAGCTATACCACAGAGGACTTTAGTGGCTTTAGTTGCTTAGCAACCTGAAATATTTTTTGGCTGCCTACACCGATGGAATCTGGACTAGCAATAGTTAAACTGGCTAGCTGAGTGGTAAATGGAATAATTAAACCTGGCTGCCATAAGACATTTGACTCTTTGGTTTTTGCACTGATTGGGCCAATATTGGCACAGTGCAAGTTCATTCGAGCCACAGCAGGTGCAGTCCAGACTCAACAGAACAGCAGGAAATGATTACTTCATAATTTACATGCAAGCCTGTTTTTATATAACACAACATGTCCAGCAAAAATATGATAAATGATCCAGAAATCAGGATAAATATGGCACTTATTTCAAACCCCCCCAGGAATTGATGGTTATTGTTTAAGAGCAACTTAAAGTTGAGGTTTGCTTTGCGACTGTAGTATTATTTCTAAAGCAGAACTCAACCTTTGTTAATTCACAGTCTAGTAAACACAGCTGTACTGTATGTGGGATATTTTCTCTGTGTGCCGCCTATGCGGGGGAGAAAAGAGGACAGGAAACATGATTTGACAGTCTGATTATGAGTCAGGAAGAGAAGAAAGCATTAGTTCATACCTCCAATGCATCTCCTACAAATATAGATGAGTCTTTTGCAATAGTGCCGCATGCCTTTTCAGAATGGGTTCAGGTGCATGAGAAAGCCTTTAGCTTTATCAAAAATGCCCATAATTGTTCCACAACAATTTGCAACCAATCGTAGTTCCTTTAGGTAAAAGAAAGCATATACTGAAACTTAAAAAAATTTAATCTGAGCAGCTGAGGCAAAACATCTCTTACAGAAAATTTGTATTGCATTTTGCCTTTGCATAACAGCACAGGTCTCTTAGGAATTTCAAAACACAATAGTAAGCTAAAAGGGTGGATTTTACATCTATATCTATACTTAACTTTTATCATTATGATGCTTTTTATGGTCTTTATTTTAACTTAATTATTAATTAAGTATGAATTTGCATCAATACCAGTGTGTTCCATTTGTGTGGCATATTACCACATGAGATGCACTGGCAGGTGGCACATTCCACACACACAGGTGGCATCCTCATAGTAGAGAACATAAAACATAATCCAATCAGCTTTGCTTCTATCATGGCAAATCACAAATCACAGAGCGATCAGCCTTGTGCAGTCACAGCGGGAAAAGGAGGGAGAAAGTTCAAGTGCTACAGCAATAATAATGAAAAAAGGTTTCTTTACACAGTTTTTTTAGTGTTTATCGTTTTATTTTTTCTCTCTCTCTCTTTATTACATTTCCTTATCCCTGCCTCTTATACCATTTTTCTTTGGGGACAATTATATAATTGAATGTTTCTGGCAGGGTTATTGCATGTATGAGATGACAGTCAGAACTGAGATTAAAAAGGTAATTGAATATTGTCTGAGTGTCTCCAACAGCAACTTTCCTATTAACACCAGAGATCTTTGCATGTTTGACACACTAGAGATTTTTTTTTTCATTTTACATTGAGTTAAAGGTGAGTGAAAATAATTGCATTTGTGCACTAAGCCAGAATGTGTTTAAAATCTAGAGAACCCAAGTGATTTGAAATCTGTAGCCAGTGTGAAAATACAGCATTTTATTACAGTAGATTACTTCATTCAGCCCTCTTACTTGCAGGCACCCAGAGTTATTTTCTGTGGAATTACTCCACCTCCAATATAAAAGCTTGATTCGGTCTCTCAGCTGCCGTATTCAGGCTTGTAACATCTTGTCACATCCTGACAACCGTCTCCTCGTGACACGACAGGAAGTGACACATTTAAACAGCTGACATGCATATCCAACACAGACATGGGCCAGGGAGAAAGTGACATCGCATCAGAACATGTTGGAGCATCTTTGATGAAGACTGACTCATGATTTAGTTGACAAATCAGCTGCTCTCTGTGTGTAGTGAAGCAGATATACTTGGCAGATTC
>JAZGTK010003198.1:16907-28234 GCA_036877625.1 Ambastaia sidthimunki | reverse complement strand
GACAAAAACATGTCACTTTCATTTTTTCACTGTCACTTTTAAATTCATCTAAAAATCATATTCATCTATAATTTTACATATAAATCATATCCTACAATAAATTCACCTCTACTAAGCAGGATCTACAGTATGTATGCTGTTTGCATATAGGAAATATGTCATTTGTAACCTGTCCCTTTAAATTCAAAGTCAGCTGATTTCTTGATCTCAGCTGGTGAAGAACAACAAAGTCACGCCCTAAGTGGTGACGACACTGTGTTAGTTGTAGTTGAGCGACAGATAACTCAACCAATTGCCGCCGTTTCTATTTGCCAAACAAGGAAGTGTACGCTTGAACGGACCAATAGCAGCAGTTCAAAATAGTGGGCGGGTCTTGTCTTGTACTTTCAGAGTTTGTGAGTTGAAAGAAACGTAACTGAAGCTAGCTCGCAGGCTAGCTGAATGTTCTGCCGTGTTGCAGATGTGTCGAAAGCTACACAAAAGGGCGGAATGTGGGGGGTCGGATATATAAGACTGGGAATGGGGTTGTTTATAAGTAACGCGGTTATTGGACCGGTCGCTTCTGTGACAGTGGAAGCGGCATTGACCGAGGTAAAGATACTGTTAGCATCATTAGCTTAGCCGGCAGATTGTGATTGTCTCAAAACTTTACGAATTCCCTTCTTCGACAACATTTTGTGTATCATAGGCGCTTTTGATGTCTATAATTTTAATGTTTTCTGGTTGGGCAGTCTGCTAGATATTGCGCCACAGCCATTGTTTTGGTTTCACAGCAGTGACAGCTAAGATGAGTTATATGTATGAGTTTCACAAGCCATAAACATCTGCTTAAGTTAAACTTGTAACTGAGATAAGTTAACCAGTCAAAGGTCTGACAGGTGACACTGTCCCAGATGACTGATGTTATATTGATTTGTCTTTAAAAGTTGAGGTTGGTATACCATTAAACCCTGTAAAAGGTCTGAGTATATGTAAAAACATAAAAGTGTTATGAGTAATTCAGCGGTAATGATTTGTCCCTACCAAAAAAAGCGAGCAAGAGAGATTGGGAAATGTTTTGATAGTTGATAGATAGTGTTATCTCCTGGCAGATGTTGTTTTTAAGTTGGTAAATGTCTGTGTGGTTAAATGACACAAGCGAGTATGTTAACATGCAAAAGGTCAACACAAATTTCAGGTGTCTTCAGTTACATTGCCTCGTTTAGCTCCAGATTTACACCAGTTTAAAAACTTCCAGTGTGAATCTGAAAGCAGAATTCAATCTAGGTACAGTTTGTTCTGTTTCAGCCTTGTGTTTGAGATTACTTGTAATATAATATAAACATGTAACAAATGTTTTATTGTCAAATATTGTTTTTTTCCTTATGTTGGGCTTTCTGACTGTAAAACCATTAAATTTAAAAACTTAAAAAACAGCCAGAACAAAATGTATGATTTAAAGGCATATTGAGTCCCAGGCTCTGTTAAAAATTATGGTGATTGTAGTTAATTGTTTAGCAGACATTTTGAATTGCACAGCTGACAGTGAGTGACATGAAAATGCTGGCAAACGTAATGCACATGTAACCAGCCTCTGTATCTAGAACAGTCACATATTTAAAGGGTTTTGCAGGTGACGAGCTACGGCTGTTTTGACTTTCATTCTGACCTTGACTGTGAAAATAATGTATATAGGAAGATGCTGTTATTCTGTTGTTTTGTAACAGGTGTTAACAACACAACAAGATCGGAGGAAAACAGAGTGGAAAACAGAGTGAACAGTTGAATATAGTGTTAATATGAATAATAAAGCTGATCTCAGACAGAAACCACATGCTTTGTTGACAGCAGGCTACAGCAGTCTCATTGTTTAGACAGTGGATTGGCTTGAAATCGGCTGTGTGGTTGGGTCAACATGAAACTCTGTTCAACACAATGCATTGTATGTAATGTGACAGTTCTGAGTGAAACAGGATATTAAATGTGAAATATGTGTTTCACAGCCTCTCCCTCACACACAACATACACGCAAAGAAAATATGAAATGAATATGTTTTGAATATGTGTCATAGCTAAATAATAGTATTGTAAAAACTCACACTTAAGTGTTAGGCTTTGACATTTTGCCTTTTGTAAATATGATAACTTGTGTAACATCTGCAGTCTGTTTATACTGCAATAAATAATTAGCATGTGGCTTTATATTATATTCATATAATATTAGTTTATAGTATTTGTGTGGTTTGAAAAGACCTTTTGCAATAACAGCTGCAGAACAGACATTGCTCAGTGCACAAAACATACACACAGTCTTTTGTTTTTCAGTAAATAATGGACCTCTCACAGAATTATGGGCCATGCACATTTGATTGGGATTTTGACAGCCTTAAATAGAACTTAAACAGTTCTCTGTGGAAGTAAAGGAAAGGAAAGGTGTTTTAACTTGTTTTTGCAGCCCCTTTATGGCACTCAATGAGACCACAAACTTGTATTAATTAACTATGGTTGGATTTTATATTATTTTATATTAACTTTCTAACAATTTTCTAAAATGTTCTACACCTAACTCGCACGCAACCCTTTATTTCTGATCCCTGTGTGGGCTTTTTCACTTTATTATTTGCTTTCTGTTTCTGTACTGGCAATAAGCTCTCAGGCTTTCTGCTGCTTGTTATCACTGATCGTATCACAGCAGAAAACGAATGAATACTGATAAAAGTTTCACTCATGCTAGTTTTGTACCAGAAACACTGAGCATTGTGCATCAGAGAAGCTTATGGTTCATAATCTTAGCAAGTGGTCATTGTATCCAGCGTGACGTTTGAGACAAGTGTCGGGCCAGCAGTTGTCATCAGAGTGTGTGTGCTTGCTTTGTGTGTGTGTGTGTGTGTGTGTGACACGAAGAGGAGGGACAGACCACTTGTCTGTTCATCCTGTTTACTTGCATTCCCTGGCAGTGCTCGTAGGGTTTGAAATGGCATGAGGGAGGCTGAGTGTGTGTGTTTAAATTGAGAGCCCTCGCTAATAAACGGGGCAGTTCATGTCACACTGTACCGCGTGTGGGTGGAGGGCCTGAGCCCGACCCCCCACTGTTTTTTCATTGCTCTTTACAGTCCTGTGTGTAACAAAACCGCGTCTCTGCCGAGCTGGCTGTTGATTTGCTTGTTGGATGTCTACAATGCTTTTTCGGCTGGGCTATGGACAGGTAACCCAGGAAAATAATCAAGGGCAGGATTCAATTTTTTTTTAAAAACTAACAAATGGAATTTTTTATAATACAGTTTGTTTACTCAAAATGATTTGCAAATGATTTGCTACTCAAAATGAATTGCTCAGTTGTATTTGTGATCTAGGCCCTGTTAGATTTGTATTGGGGTCATTTCCATTACTGTGCTTTATCTGTCTTGCAATGAAAACCCCTTTATTCATACCAAATATTGGCTTTGAACCACAACCAATGTTTGCATTTATTTAGTATAGGATAAACACGTGTACAGTGTCAGCAGGACGTCAATCACACTAGCATCATAGAGGCAGGTGCAAAAATAATCTTTGTTCTCATAATGTTCATATTTTGTGTTTTGCAGAGGAGGCGGTTGTGTTTCGGGGTGAACAACCAGAGCTATTTCTGTGATTCGGGCCACTGCTGTGGGGAGTCTCAGTGCTGCAGCTATTACTATGAAGTGTGGTGTAAGTATCTCTCAGTTTCTTCTGCCTACACATGCTGTACCATCAGGTCAATCTCTTGTGTTCATATTGGCAATCCATGCCCACAGTGCCTCTGTTTGCTAATATATAGATTTCTCTGCAAAAGTAACTCCAGTTTCTGTTACATTCATCAGTCAGTCCTGGACTTATTTCTTTTCATTGTTGTGACAGTCATATTTTTGTTATATTGACCTTTAAACTGTATATTCCACTGTTGTCCCTGACAACCAACTTTCTGCAACTGAGCGTTTAACTTATCTCGCATAATCAAAGAATACGAACTCAGATCAATGATTCATGTCTGTTTACTTATTTATTTAGTACGTAACCAAGTAGCAATTGGCATAATGTACAGTCATCCTGTCATTAAAGCAAAATAAACCCTTTTAGGATGTTGTTCAACCTGTCCGTGTTTGTGGTAATTGAATTGTACAGTATTGTGTACATGTACTACATTTATTGGGTTATATAAGTTCCTCTGGTTATTTAGGAGTGTAACATCCCACGTGCAATTGTTGGACATGTTTGGTGTAATCAGTCCAGATCTTTATTTCCAGCCATGGGTGACACTCCTTAGAAGACATGCAAGTTGTGGCTTATATTTCCCATAGCAGTTGTTTCATTAATGTAAACACTAATGAGAATTTAGGTATTCATTTAAAGCTTACTGGAATCACATTTGATATCATTTTGAACAACTTAAGTGACCCTCTGCATCAGAACCGACACCAGTCAGTGTTCTAAGGGTTTGTAAAGGTCAGTTTATCCTAAACAAATATCACAGCACTGTTGTTATACAAGTCATTAAATATAAGGCAAATTTCTTTGCGTTGGTTAGAACTTCTGCGGCATGTGCTGGCGCTGGTCTAGTTGTTGTTCTGCCCCGTTCACACCCACTGGCAATGGTCCTGTTATCAGGTTACCCCTCTCCCTCTGGTGTACCATCTATTTTAATAACTGAGGACTAACCTCTTCACCACATCATCTGCTGAATCAAGGGCTGCACCTCGACTTTTTTACATGGTGCCAAATATGTGCGACCCAGCCGGACACAAACCCGGTGTAACCAGATCAGACCTACACCCTGTAAACAGCAGCTTTAATTTCTGTATAAGGAAAGCTGACCCCCATCTGCCAGAAAAGGTCTTCGCTTTATTTTGGGTCAAAGTTTCACACACTTGGTTGGTGAGTGTTGACCCATTCTTAGCCCTTGAACTGATAACAGACAACCATTAAGTTCTGTAAATTGCTACTGCTGTGTATTTTGGGATAGCATAGCATAAATACACTTGACCTTAAGTTTCTGTTAGACTTGTTGCATTTAAATAGAATCCTAACTAGGCACGACCTAAGTTTCAAGTGTCTAATCGCTTTCTGTCCTCACTGAAATGCTATGTGATGTGACAAAACCACAGCCAATCAGATCTTCAGACCAATGAGCATCACCGTGGGTGGGGACGCAACAGAAACAAAGCAACTGACAAAATGATGATGTAATTGACGGGTATGCATTATGTTTGTTTCTTTTCTCAGGGTTTTGGTTGGTGTTGACGCTTATTATCATTTTGGGCTTCTGTTGTGTGTGTCACCACCGGCGAGCCAAACACAGACTACAGCAACAACAGAGACAGCACGAGATCAACCTCATCGCTTACAGAGAAGCCCATAACTACACCTCCGTACCCTTCTACTTCAGTCAGTACCCTTTCTTGCTCGCTCGCTCTCTCTCTCTGCCCTCAGCTAATCCATTCACTTTTTAATGTGCCTTTGTAAGCCACTGTGTATAGAAGCATCTTCTAAATCTCAACAATCTCATCAAGTCAACATCTGACTTGATTAATCCCCTGAGGGATTTTAGTTTTTGGCACACAGTGTTCACAGACACTATGAAAAAAGTAAAGAGAAAATATATACAGTGTATAACACAAGTGGGTTCAACCCTGTATAATATCGTTTAAAGGAATAGTTCACCCAGATACTTAAATCATTTACTCACCCTTATGTCATTATCAAACCTGTTTGCCTTTATTGCCCCGTTGAAAAGGAGATATAAAGAAGTACATTGGTAACCATGTTAGCTAGTAGCTGAGAGTATTGTCTGAATCTGAACTTGATAAACAGTCTATTTAATCTGTTCACTGACACTTGGATGCAATATGTAGCTTGCTCTATATAGTCACTTAATAAATATGACTAAAATTGTCCTCTTTTCCAGGGTTTTTGCCTGGCTACCTCTTGCCCCCATATGAGGAAGTAGAGAACAGACCTCCGAGCCCCCCGCCTCCATACAGTGCCTCTCAGCCAGGCCAATCCACCAGCACTGACCCCCTGTGTTCAGATCCACCAGATGACCACTGCTCTCCCTTGCAGTCCAGCCCTGCTGCTTCTGCATCAGAGATCTGTTCCCCAGGACCCTGCCTTGAGCAGCCACATTCTCCCACCACGCGCTGCTCTTCCAGAGACACCCACAAACCATACCTCACTCTAGAGGAGGATGGGCAACTCCAGCAGGTAGCGTGCGCTACCTCGCACAGCCTCGTTAAACAGGACAGCAACAGTAGTGAGGACCTGACAAATCCTGGAGAGCAAGGCTTGGATTGTTCTCCCGACAGCAAAGACAAGACTCCAGGGCGCCACAGGCGTTTCACAGGGGATTCTGGGATTGAGGTGTGCGTGTGCAGCCAAGGGCCCGGAGAGGAAGAGGAGGAGATGAAAGAGCTTGTAGGCCACATGGGTGGAGAAATGCTTGAGGAGCAGGACTTCTGTGACAGCTGCAACCCTCGTAGCAGTGGCCTGCAGCAGGGTCTAGCGGATGAGGAGCAGGGCCTGGCTGCCTCAGACACAGAGCCTCAGAGACCCCCGGTCTGCCTTCACCTGCATACCATCAACGAACAGGAGGGTCCACATCATGCCAACAACATGGATCCGCAAAGCTGAGCACAAAGAGTTCCAGCACTTGCTTTAGACTCGTGTCTCCCTTTACTCTCTCTATTTACATCAATTTGTACTGTCAACAGTGTCAATTTAAGTGTATTTGTGTGTTTGTGTGTATGTGTGTCTGTGTGTGTTTGAATGAGAGCGAAAACGATTTTTAGGAGGGTGTGTAATGTGTGCAAGTCCTAGTTTTTATGGATTATTAGGATAATCTAGGAGACATTTAACAGAACTGTTGCCTCAAAGAAGGGTCATGATCAAAACCACAGGAGAAAATTTGTTCTTCAGTTTATAGCCTTATCGGGTTGACCCTCATCTCAGAATGACACCTGTAGTTTTGGAGGCTTTTGTTGGTGTTTGGAGGCTAATTGCTTTCCACTAAAACCAAGACTACTCAAGGTCAGGGTGAATTAATCTGTGGTGGTTATGGGTCACAAATTCTTACCTTTAATATCACTTAAGATGAATAAGAAGAGAAAAAAGAAAAAAGGGTGAAGACTGCCGCGTCTACTAACACTTCAGAGCTTTAATGGTTTAAGTTGTTCTTTCTGATGTTTTACTTTTTGTTTCTTTTTTTAAATGTTTGATCAGGAGTGTCTTTGCATGACGCTGTTCAGAAAAATGAAGGAATGTAATAGCTATAGTTTTGTTTCTCCATACAGATGTGCTGGTATGGTTGTTTTTTTTTTGTCTTGTTATTGTATAACATGGTCTTGGCTTTATCCAAAATGAAACCATATTTTGCATGATTATTTGCATAAAAACTAAATGGATCCGCAAGCAAAAGTCCACGGTTGTTGTTATACCACCTGCTACATAGCAGTGAATTATGAAGTTTAATATGCAGAGACTCTTTAATGAAGGCTGAAAATACCTTTGTATATAGATTTAACCCAGCTTGTGTATTAACAATAGGTGCCTTTGTTGATTTGTAGTAGTTGTCATATGCCTTAAAGAGTGTGTGTGTGTGGTGTGTGTGTGTGTGTGTGTGTTGTAGGATTTGTGCATAAATTAATCAAGGGCCAGTCTGAGGAAACATTTTGATCAACTGTAACTTCTCATTTGAATGATCACTTAATAAGCCTTCCATGGAAACATATCATTTATGTTTTTGCCCTAATTTAATTTCTGTAATCTCCCATGTGCAAGTGGATTGTGTGTCTGAACACTGTAAGGGAGCTCCTGCACCACTAACAATAAGGCGAGTCATGTGTAGACTTTATTAGATAGAATAAGCTTTTAATGTAAGTTTCACTGTAGCAGATCAGGTAAGGTTACTGTTATTATGTTAGTATGTTCTTTAGCACTTATATATGCTTAATGAGATGGCAATAGTGTGTTTTTGTTTTTCTGTGGCAGTGAGATTGTCCAAAGCTGCTCCACTGCATTCCTTGCACTGTCTCTGCGCATGTTTTTCAACTGTTAAGGAGATTGTTGCTCAGGCCACTGTGTTTATTTGACTTTTTGGTTTGGATTAGCTGTTAGGTTTCCTACAATGACAGAGTCTTAGATTAGGTACAGATAGCTGGTTGGCCCTGTAAATCCTAAGAGTCTACCTGTGTAAACGGGGGGGGCTAATTTTCGTGATTAGCCCTCCCTGATACAGCAGTTAAATGATGTTCCTGCTGCGTTGGCTGGAAAAACTGGTTCTTGAGGAGGTTTCCAACCCAGACTTGGTGCCTTTGGAAATATTTATGTAGCAGTAACAGTATTGTCTGACTAACTCTGATATACAGCGTGAATCTTGAATAATCCGGACCAGTTATTACATCACAAAAGCATATTTTAAAACACTGATTTGATTCGGCCAAAGATTGAAGCTACAAAGTTTAGTTGCAGGAAAACAAGACATTTGTAAAAGCAATGGTGCTCATGCAGTTCATTCTGTAGCCCTAATCCTTATTTTCTTTGCTGTTTGAGACCAAAGGTATGTTTAAGTGTTTTATGATTCACACTCAAAATTCAAACTCTTTCATTTTTATTTAACACATGGAAGAAAACAAATGTTTTGGCTTTCATGCCTTCTTCAGTGTGTCATTGTTTTAAAGTGGAAATGTGAGTCACATGGTTGGTTAGGTCACTGTTAATCAGATGTGCTTGATTGTTTTGCCTGAAAAGTTGTCATTGCACTGTTCTGACACTGATGCAGTGAGATTGTGTGCTTGAAGGTGACGAAGGCTTTGCAAGCCAATTGCTTTTTTTCTTAAGCTTTGATTTAACCCTGGTACTACGTTTAAGTTTTGTATCTGTAGTCACTTTCTTTTTATATAAAAAAAACTGTATTTTCTGCATTTTATAAGAAGACTCAACCAAAATAAACATCAAAGAATGTTCCATACAAATAAAAGTTATTTTAAAGACAATACAGTCGTCCTGTGACTGATTCAGTTATCTAAAATAGCTGGAAATTGTTTTTGATTAATACTTCAGTTACAATTTCAATATATTCCATTTATGTTTAAATTGTTTCTTTTGTTCTTTGAAAAGGATATTTAGGAATTTGAAAGAATGTACACAAACTGTAATAAGTAAAAAATGCAGACAAGTATAATCATGTTTAATCTCCTAAACATAGTTAATGTCTATTTTACAACTGTGTTTAGTTTGCTTTAAAATGAATAAGCACTGTGTTGGTTTTAACATGATATGTTTAAATATGACACAATATTAATTTCAATAGGCTTTGAAAGCATGGGCCAACTGCTCTAAAACAAGTCGAAAAATCTTACAGAACCCTACAGAACTTACCACAGCCCACGGTTTGCTGTTTAATTCACCTCTGTTTTAGTGGTTTCAGGTGTCATAAAGATTGTAACAGTGTTATCCAGGTCAATTCATGTGCATTGAACATTGTTCACAATCCTGCAGAAATATCACTGTCCATGGTACTGATGCCGTCAGATTATTAACAGCTACTCAGAAAGCATGACATCAAACAGGATGTTTACTTTGGGCAAAAAACAATTCCCAGATTTCCCATTTCCCAGCATTCATTCATTAATTAAACTGTTTTATTCTGTCTTATTTACCACAGCGCCTGTGACAGCATGACCCACCTTATCTCACTGTGCAACCCACAGTTTCAAATGTTTACACCAATGTGAGGCAATTCAATAATGTGTTTTCTCTTCACTGATAATGCACAAAACCTGCTTATCTGTCTTTAAATTTGATGGGGTCTTTGTTCAATAAGTTAATTTTTTCTGGAAAAAATAAAAACTGTCATGATGGCTCTGTGAACATAAACATTGTGTCTCGCCAATTTATAACTTACACTATGTAAAAAAGGTACATCCAGCAGGCATTTGCAATGCAAGTTCCATCTGTAAATCTGATAACCTCTTCAAAGAACTCTGCACTATTCACGCAGGTGTACATTTCTGGGAATACCTCTGAATCTGAATACCTGAATAGAATCTGAAGAATCCCAAAAAGGTCACGGAGCAGGAATTAAATAACAAAAATAATTAATAAATAAATTAAAAATTAAATCATTCTCAGGAATCAAGTCAGGAATTCTAAACACTTTGCCATCTTTCCTTTCCGGAGTGGTATCCAATTTGGGTATCCTTTATGATTTTTATGATAAATGTCAGTAACAGTTCATTTTATTTGGTATTTTATAGTTTTTATTGTTTTTGGATAGGTTTGTTAAAGAATTTTGATTAGCTTATTTTTGAAAGGTATAATCCTAAAGGCTGAGGAGTTACAGCCTACAAAATCCGGATGAGATGGGAATGAGATGTATGTGTTGGAAGTGGAGTATAATTCAAAAAGTTTATAAATTCCAGTAATAGAAGATGCTGTTATTAGAAATATATAAAAAATTAGAATAAATGGTAATGCAATATTTGTGTTTTGGTGATATTGTTGTTGATATTAAAGCAATAACAATAAAATAATATTGGTACCGTTTTCAACCAATTTAATTTTTAATTCATTATCAATTCATAATTTCTCTATCTTAAAGCACAGTGCTATTGAGTAAATTGAACATATCAAGCAAATAACGGTGCAATGAGGAGCTTTTGTATGTTCTTTAGGGTTAAATAAAGATTTTACTATTCGCACGGGAGCAATAGGTCCTGCTCTTCAAAAGCTATTGAATGATGTCATTGAAGCATGAAACCTCATAAAACACAGCAATGGTAGAAATGTAACATTTAGATCATATATTTGTACATTAAAGACGTGTAGTTTGTTCTTTAGGGTTTAAAAGTTTTAAAATTAAATAATAAATACCACACATGAACTTGAAATGTTTGATAAATGGTCTGTCCATTCACACTAAAAATTCAACACAAAACTGATGTTTTTAATAGAATGGTCTACAAAGGACTAATACAAGTATTTTTGTAATGAATTTAATTAGTTTAATATTTTGTAAAACATTATTAGCGATCTTAGTATACTTAACAGTATACAGTATAAAAAACTGCAACATCTTATGCACACGTTTGCTTTAGGTCATTCGTTATTATGTTTTTCGTGGGATTTTGGCTCCCTCTATAGGCCAGAAAGAACAGCAGCCAGAAAAGTCAGACAGTAAACAGTTAGTCGTAGTAGATAACAGTATATTTAACTTTGTCTCATAAAGAGATAAAATAAATCAGCAATTTGTTTATCAGGTAGAGAAGCACAGAAACTTACAAACAGCCCAAGCTTCATTTTCGGCTATGAGCTATTCAAGAAATTAAAATTATTCG
>JAZGTK010003198.1:0-16857 GCA_036877625.1 Ambastaia sidthimunki | reverse complement strand
GACAAAAACATGTCACTTTCATTTTTTCACTGTCACTTTTAAATTCATCTAAAAATCATATTCATCTATAATTTTACATATAAATCATATCCTACAATAAATTCACCTCTACTAAGCAGGATCTACAGTATGTATGCTGTTTGCATATAGGAAATATGTCATTTGTAACCTGTCCCTTTAAATTCAAAGTCAGCTGATTTCTTGATCTCAGCTGGTGAAGAACAACAAAGTCACGCCCTAAGTGGTGACGACACTGTGTTAGTTGTAGTTGAGCGACAGATAACTCAACCAATTGCCGCCGTTTCTATTTGCCAAACAAGGAAGTGTACGCTTGAACGGACCAATAGCAGCAGTTCAAAATAGTGGGCGGGTCTTGTCTTGTACTTTCAGAGTTTGTGAGTTGAAAGAAACGTAACTGAAGCTAGCTCGCAGGCTAGCTGAATGTTCTGCCGTGTTGCAGATGTGTCGAAAGCTACACAAAAGGGCGGAATGTGGGGGGTCGGATATATAAGACTGGGAATGGGGTTGTTTATAAGTAACGCGGTTATTGGACCGGTCGCTTCTGTGACAGTGGAAGCGGCATTGACCGAGGTAAAGATACTGTTAGCATCATTAGCTTAGCCGGCAGATTGTGATTGTCTCAAAACTTTACGAATTCCCTTCTTCGACAACATTTTGTGTATCATAGGCGCTTTTGATGTCTATAATTTTAATGTTTTCTGGTTGGGCAGTCTGCTAGATATTGCGCCACAGCCATTGTTTTGGTTTCACAGCAGTGACAGCTAAGATGAGTTATATGTATGAGTTTCACAAGCCATAAACATCTGCTTAAGTTAAACTTGTAACTGAGATAAGTTAACCAGTCAAAGGTCTGACAGGTGACACTGTCCCAGATGACTGATGTTATATTGATTTGTCTTTAAAAGTTGAGGTTGGTATACCATTAAACCCTGTAAAAGGTCTGAGTATATGTAAAAACATAAAAGTGTTATGAGTAATTCAGCGGTAATGATTTGTCCCTACCAAAAAAAGCGAGCAAGAGAGATTGGGAAATGTTTTGATAGTTGATAGATAGTGTTATCTCCTGGCAGATGTTGTTTTTAAGTTGGTAAATGTCTGTGTGGTTAAATGACACAAGCGAGTATGTTAACATGCAAAAGGTCAACACAAATTTCAGGTGTCTTCAGTTACATTGCCTCGTTTAGCTCCAGATTTACACCAGTTTAAAAACTTCCAGTGTGAATCTGAAAGCAGAATTCAATCTAGGTACAGTTTGTTCTGTTTCAGCCTTGTGTTTGAGATTACTTGTAATATAATATAAACATGTAACAAATGTTTTATTGTCAAATATTGTTTTTTTCCTTATGTTGGGCTTTCTGACTGTAAAACCATTAAATTTAAAAACTTAAAAAACAGCCAGAACAAAATGTATGATTTAAAGGCATATTGAGTCCCAGGCTCTGTTAAAAATTATGGTGATTGTAGTTAATTGTTTAGCAGACATTTTGAATTGCACAGCTGACAGTGAGTGACATGAAAATGCTGGCAAACGTAATGCACATGTAACCAGCCTCTGTATCTAGAACAGTCACATATTTAAAGGGTTTTGCAGGTGACGAGCTACGGCTGTTTTGACTTTCATTCTGACCTTGACTGTGAAAATAATGTATATAGGAAGATGCTGTTATTCTGTTGTTTTGTAACAGGTGTTAACAACACAACAAGATCGGAGGAAAACAGAGTGGAAAACAGAGTGAACAGTTGAATATAGTGTTAATATGAATAATAAAGCTGATCTCAGACAGAAACCACATGCTTTGTTGACAGCAGGCTACAGCAGTCTCATTGTTTAGACAGTGGATTGGCTTGAAATCGGCTGTGTGGTTGGGTCAACATGAAACTCTGTTCAACACAATGCATTGTATGTAATGTGACAGTTCTGAGTGAAACAGGATATTAAATGTGAAATATGTGTTTCACAGCCTCTCCCTCACACACAACATACACGCAAAGAAAATATGAAATGAATATGTTTTGAATATGTGTCATAGCTAAATAATAGTATTGTAAAAACTCACACTTAAGTGTTAGGCTTTGACATTTTGCCTTTTGTAAATATGATAACTTGTGTAACATCTGCAGTCTGTTTATACTGCAATAAATAATTAGCATGTGGCTTTATATTATATTCATATAATATTAGTTTATAGTATTTGTGTGGTTTGAAAAGACCTTTTGCAATAACAGCTGCAGAACAGACATTGCTCAGTGCACAAAACATACACACAGTCTTTTGTTTTTCAGTAAATAATGGACCTCTCACAGAATTATGGGCCATGCACATTTGATTGGGATTTTGACAGCCTTAAATAGAACTTAAACAGTTCTCTGTGGAAGTAAAGGAAAGGAAAGGTGTTTTAACTTGTTTTTGCAGCCCCTTTATGGCACTCAATGAGACCACAAACTTGTATTAATTAACTATGGTTGGATTTTATATTATTTTATATTAACTTTCTAACAATTTTCTAAAATGTTCTACACCTAACTCGCACGCAACCCTTTATTTCTGATCCCTGTGTGGGCTTTTTCACTTTATTATTTGCTTTCTGTTTCTGTACTGGCAATAAGCTCTCAGGCTTTCTGCTGCTTGTTATCACTGATCGTATCACAGCAGAAAACGAATGAATACTGATAAAAGTTTCACTCATGCTAGTTTTGTACCAGAAACACTGAGCATTGTGCATCAGAGAAGCTTATGGTTCATAATCTTAGCAAGTGGTCATTGTATCCAGCGTGACGTTTGAGACAAGTGTCGGGCCAGCAGTTGTCATCAGAGTGTGTGTGCTTGCTTTGTGTGTGTGTGTGTGTGTGTGTGACACGAAGAGGAGGGACAGACCACTTGTCTGTTCATCCTGTTTACTTGCATTCCCTGGCAGTGCTCGTAGGGTTTGAAATGGCATGAGGGAGGCTGAGTGTGTGTGTTTAAATTGAGAGCCCTCGCTAATAAACGGGGCAGTTCATGTCACACTGTACCGCGTGTGGGTGGAGGGCCTGAGCCCGACCCCCCACTGTTTTTTCATTGCTCTTTACAGTCCTGTGTGTAACAAAACCGCGTCTCTGCCGAGCTGGCTGTTGATTTGCTTGTTGGATGTCTACAATGCTTTTTCGGCTGGGCTATGGACAGGTAACCCAGGAAAATAATCAAGGGCAGGATTCAATTTTTTTTTAAAAACTAACAAATGGAATTTTTTATAATACAGTTTGTTTACTCAAAATGATTTGCAAATGATTTGCTACTCAAAATGAATTGCTCAGTTGTATTTGTGATCTAGGCCCTGTTAGATTTGTATTGGGGTCATTTCCATTACTGTGCTTTATCTGTCTTGCAATGAAAACCCCTTTATTCATACCAAATATTGGCTTTGAACCACAACCAATGTTTGCATTTATTTAGTATAGGATAAACACGTGTACAGTGTCAGCAGGACGTCAATCACACTAGCATCATAGAGGCAGGTGCAAAAATAATCTTTGTTCTCATAATGTTCATATTTTGTGTTTTGCAGAGGAGGCGGTTGTGTTTCGGGGTGAACAACCAGAGCTATTTCTGTGATTCGGGCCACTGCTGTGGGGAGTCTCAGTGCTGCAGCTATTACTATGAAGTGTGGTGTAAGTATCTCTCAGTTTCTTCTGCCTACACATGCTGTACCATCAGGTCAATCTCTTGTGTTCATATTGGCAATCCATGCCCACAGTGCCTCTGTTTGCTAATATATAGATTTCTCTGCAAAAGTAACTCCAGTTTCTGTTACATTCATCAGTCAGTCCTGGACTTATTTCTTTTCATTGTTGTGACAGTCATATTTTTGTTATATTGACCTTTAAACTGTATATTCCACTGTTGTCCCTGACAACCAACTTTCTGCAACTGAGCGTTTAACTTATCTCGCATAATCAAAGAATACGAACTCAGATCAATGATTCATGTCTGTTTACTTATTTATTTAGTACGTAACCAAGTAGCAATTGGCATAATGTACAGTCATCCTGTCATTAAAGCAAAATAAACCCTTTTAGGATGTTGTTCAACCTGTCCGTGTTTGTGGTAATTGAATTGTACAGTATTGTGTACATGTACTACATTTATTGGGTTATATAAGTTCCTCTGGTTATTTAGGAGTGTAACATCCCACGTGCAATTGTTGGACATGTTTGGTGTAATCAGTCCAGATCTTTATTTCCAGCCATGGGTGACACTCCTTAGAAGACATGCAAGTTGTGGCTTATATTTCCCATAGCAGTTGTTTCATTAATGTAAACACTAATGAGAATTTAGGTATTCATTTAAAGCTTACTGGAATCACATTTGATATCATTTTGAACAACTTAAGTGACCCTCTGCATCAGAACCGACACCAGTCAGTGTTCTAAGGGTTTGTAAAGGTCAGTTTATCCTAAACAAATATCACAGCACTGTTGTTATACAAGTCATTAAATATAAGGCAAATTTCTTTGCGTTGGTTAGAACTTCTGCGGCATGTGCTGGCGCTGGTCTAGTTGTTGTTCTGCCCCGTTCACACCCACTGGCAATGGTCCTGTTATCAGGTTACCCCTCTCCCTCTGGTGTACCATCTATTTTAATAACTGAGGACTAACCTCTTCACCACATCATCTGCTGAATCAAGGGCTGCACCTCGACTTTTTTACATGGTGCCAAATATGTGCGACCCAGCCGGACACAAACCCGGTGTAACCAGATCAGACCTACACCCTGTAAACAGCAGCTTTAATTTCTGTATAAGGAAAGCTGACCCCCATCTGCCAGAAAAGGTCTTCGCTTTATTTTGGGTCAAAGTTTCACACACTTGGTTGGTGAGTGTTGACCCATTCTTAGCCCTTGAACTGATAACAGACAACCATTAAGTTCTGTAAATTGCTACTGCTGTGTATTTTGGGATAGCATAGCATAAATACACTTGACCTTAAGTTTCTGTTAGACTTGTTGCATTTAAATAGAATCCTAACTAGGCACGACCTAAGTTTCAAGTGTCTAATCGCTTTCTGTCCTCACTGAAATGCTATGTGATGTGACAAAACCACAGCCAATCAGATCTTCAGACCAATGAGCATCACCGTGGGTGGGGACGCAACAGAAACAAAGCAACTGACAAAATGATGATGTAATTGACGGGTATGCATTATGTTTGTTTCTTTTCTCAGGGTTTTGGTTGGTGTTGACGCTTATTATCATTTTGGGCTTCTGTTGTGTGTGTCACCACCGGCGAGCCAAACACAGACTACAGCAACAACAGAGACAGCACGAGATCAACCTCATCGCTTACAGAGAAGCCCATAACTACACCTCCGTACCCTTCTACTTCAGTCAGTACCCTTTCTTGCTCGCTCGCTCTCTCTCTCTGCCCTCAGCTAATCCATTCACTTTTTAATGTGCCTTTGTAAGCCACTGTGTATAGAAGCATCTTCTAAATCTCAACAATCTCATCAAGTCAACATCTGACTTGATTAATCCCCTGAGGGATTTTAGTTTTTGGCACACAGTGTTCACAGACACTATGAAAAAAGTAAAGAGAAAATATATACAGTGTATAACACAAGTGGGTTCAACCCTGTATAATATCGTTTAAAGGAATAGTTCACCCAGATACTTAAATCATTTACTCACCCTTATGTCATTATCAAACCTGTTTGCCTTTATTGCCCCGTTGAAAAGGAGATATAAAGAAGTACATTGGTAACCATGTTAGCTAGTAGCTGAGAGTATTGTCTGAATCTGAACTTGATAAACAGTCTATTTAATCTGTTCACTGACACTTGGATGCAATATGTAGCTTGCTCTATATAGTCACTTAATAAATATGACTAAAATTGTCCTCTTTTCCAGGGTTTTTGCCTGGCTACCTCTTGCCCCCATATGAGGAAGTAGAGAACAGACCTCCGAGCCCCCCGCCTCCATACAGTGCCTCTCAGCCAGGCCAATCCACCAGCACTGACCCCCTGTGTTCAGATCCACCAGATGACCACTGCTCTCCCTTGCAGTCCAGCCCTGCTGCTTCTGCATCAGAGATCTGTTCCCCAGGACCCTGCCTTGAGCAGCCACATTCTCCCACCACGCGCTGCTCTTCCAGAGACACCCACAAACCATACCTCACTCTAGAGGAGGATGGGCAACTCCAGCAGGTAGCGTGCGCTACCTCGCACAGCCTCGTTAAACAGGACAGCAACAGTAGTGAGGACCTGACAAATCCTGGAGAGCAAGGCTTGGATTGTTCTCCCGACAGCAAAGACAAGACTCCAGGGCGCCACAGGCGTTTCACAGGGGATTCTGGGATTGAGGTGTGCGTGTGCAGCCAAGGGCCCGGAGAGGAAGAGGAGGAGATGAAAGAGCTTGTAGGCCACATGGGTGGAGAAATGCTTGAGGAGCAGGACTTCTGTGACAGCTGCAACCCTCGTAGCAGTGGCCTGCAGCAGGGTCTAGCGGATGAGGAGCAGGGCCTGGCTGCCTCAGACACAGAGCCTCAGAGACCCCCGGTCTGCCTTCACCTGCATACCATCAACGAACAGGAGGGTCCACATCATGCCAACAACATGGATCCGCAAAGCTGAGCACAAAGAGTTCCAGCACTTGCTTTAGACTCGTGTCTCCCTTTACTCTCTCTATTTACATCAATTTGTACTGTCAACAGTGTCAATTTAAGTGTATTTGTGTGTTTGTGTGTATGTGTGTCTGTGTGTGTTTGAATGAGAGCGAAAACGATTTTTAGGAGGGTGTGTAATGTGTGCAAGTCCTAGTTTTTATGGATTATTAGGATAATCTAGGAGACATTTAACAGAACTGTTGCCTCAAAGAAGGGTCATGATCAAAACCACAGGAGAAAATTTGTTCTTCAGTTTATAGCCTTATCGGGTTGACCCTCATCTCAGAATGACACCTGTAGTTTTGGAGGCTTTTGTTGGTGTTTGGAGGCTAATTGCTTTCCACTAAAACCAAGACTACTCAAGGTCAGGGTGAATTAATCTGTGGTGGTTATGGGTCACAAATTCTTACCTTTAATATCACTTAAGATGAATAAGAAGAGAAAAAAGAAAAAAGGGTGAAGACTGCCGCGTCTACTAACACTTCAGAGCTTTAATGGTTTAAGTTGTTCTTTCTGATGTTTTACTTTTTGTTTCTTTTTTTAAATGTTTGATCAGGAGTGTCTTTGCATGACGCTGTTCAGAAAAATGAAGGAATGTAATAGCTATAGTTTTGTTTCTCCATACAGATGTGCTGGTATGGTTGTTTTTTTTTTGTCTTGTTATTGTATAACATGGTCTTGGCTTTATCCAAAATGAAACCATATTTTGCATGATTATTTGCATAAAAACTAAATGGATCCGCAAGCAAAAGTCCACGGTTGTTGTTATACCACCTGCTACATAGCAGTGAATTATGAAGTTTAATATGCAGAGACTCTTTAATGAAGGCTGAAAATACCTTTGTATATAGATTTAACCCAGCTTGTGTATTAACAATAGGTGCCTTTGTTGATTTGTAGTAGTTGTCATATGCCTTAAAGAGTGTGTGTGTGTGGTGTGTGTGTGTGTGTGTGTGTTGTAGGATTTGTGCATAAATTAATCAAGGGCCAGTCTGAGGAAACATTTTGATCAACTGTAACTTCTCATTTGAATGATCACTTAATAAGCCTTCCATGGAAACATATCATTTATGTTTTTGCCCTAATTTAATTTCTGTAATCTCCCATGTGCAAGTGGATTGTGTGTCTGAACACTGTAAGGGAGCTCCTGCACCACTAACAATAAGGCGAGTCATGTGTAGACTTTATTAGATAGAATAAGCTTTTAATGTAAGTTTCACTGTAGCAGATCAGGTAAGGTTACTGTTATTATGTTAGTATGTTCTTTAGCACTTATATATGCTTAATGAGATGGCAATAGTGTGTTTTTGTTTTTCTGTGGCAGTGAGATTGTCCAAAGCTGCTCCACTGCATTCCTTGCACTGTCTCTGCGCATGTTTTTCAACTGTTAAGGAGATTGTTGCTCAGGCCACTGTGTTTATTTGACTTTTTGGTTTGGATTAGCTGTTAGGTTTCCTACAATGACAGAGTCTTAGATTAGGTACAGATAGCTGGTTGGCCCTGTAAATCCTAAGAGTCTACCTGTGTAAACGGGGGGGGCTAATTTTCGTGATTAGCCCTCCCTGATACAGCAGTTAAATGATGTTCCTGCTGCGTTGGCTGGAAAAACTGGTTCTTGAGGAGGTTTCCAACCCAGACTTGGTGCCTTTGGAAATATTTATGTAGCAGTAACAGTATTGTCTGACTAACTCTGATATACAGCGTGAATCTTGAATAATCCGGACCAGTTATTACATCACAAAAGCATATTTTAAAACACTGATTTGATTCGGCCAAAGATTGAAGCTACAAAGTTTAGTTGCAGGAAAACAAGACATTTGTAAAAGCAATGGTGCTCATGCAGTTCATTCTGTAGCCCTAATCCTTATTTTCTTTGCTGTTTGAGACCAAAGGTATGTTTAAGTGTTTTATGATTCACACTCAAAATTCAAACTCTTTCATTTTTATTTAACACATGGAAGAAAACAAATGTTTTGGCTTTCATGCCTTCTTCAGTGTGTCATTGTTTTAAAGTGGAAATGTGAGTCACATGGTTGGTTAGGTCACTGTTAATCAGATGTGCTTGATTGTTTTGCCTGAAAAGTTGTCATTGCACTGTTCTGACACTGATGCAGTGAGATTGTGTGCTTGAAGGTGACGAAGGCTTTGCAAGCCAATTGCTTTTTTTCTTAAGCTTTGATTTAACCCTGGTACTACGTTTAAGTTTTGTATCTGTAGTCACTTTCTTTTTATATAAAAAAAACTGTATTTTCTGCATTTTATAAGAAGACTCAACCAAAATAAACATCAAAGAATGTTCCATACAAATAAAAGTTATTTTAAAGACAATACAGTCGTCCTGTGACTGATTCAGTTATCTAAAATAGCTGGAAATTGTTTTTGATTAATACTTCAGTTACAATTTCAATATATTCCATTTATGTTTAAATTGTTTCTTTTGTTCTTTGAAAAGGATATTTAGGAATTTGAAAGAATGTACACAAACTGTAATAAGTAAAAAATGCAGACAAGTATAATCATGTTTAATCTCCTAAACATAGTTAATGTCTATTTTACAACTGTGTTTAGTTTGCTTTAAAATGAATAAGCACTGTGTTGGTTTTAACATGATATGTTTAAATATGACACAATATTAATTTCAATAGGCTTTGAAAGCATGGGCCAACTGCTCTAAAACAAGTCGAAAAATCTTACAGAACCCTACAGAACTTACCACAGCCCACGGTTTGCTGTTTAATTCACTTCTGTTTTAGTGGTTTCAAGTGTCATAAAGATTGTAACAGTGTTATCCAGGTCAATTCATGTGCATTGAATGTTGTTCACAATCCTGCAGAAATATCACTGTCCATGGTACTGATGCCGTCAGATTATTAACAGCTACTCAGAAAGCATGACATCAAATAGGATGTTTACTTTGGGCAAAAAAAATTCCCAGATTTCCCATTTCCCAGCATTCATTCATTAATTAAACTGTTTCATTCTGTCTTATTTACCACAGCACCTGTGACAGCATGACCCACCTTATTCACGCAGGTGTACATTTCTGGGAATACCTCTGAATCTGAATACCTGAATAGAATCTGAAGAATCCCAAAAAGGTCACGGAGCAGGAATTAAATAACAAGAATAATTAATAAATAAATTAAGAATTAAATCATTCTCAGGAATCAAGTCAGGAATTCTAAACACTTTGCCATCTTTCCTTTCTGGAGTGGTATCCAATTTGGGTATCCTTTATGATTTTTGTTCACATGCTGTTCACAATAAATGTCAGTAACAGTTCATTTTATTTGGTATTTTATAGTTTTTATTGTTTTTTAATAGGTTTGTTAATGAATTTTGATTAGCTTATTTTTGAAAGGTATAAGCCTAAAGGCTGAGGAGTTACAGCCTACAAAATCCGGATGAGATGGGAATAAGATGTATGTGTTGGAAGTGGAGTATAAACTCGAAAAGTTTATAAATTCCAGTAACAGAAGGTTCTGTTATTAGAACTAAATAAATGGCAATGCAATATTTGTGTTTTGGTGATATTGTTGTTGATGTTAAAGCAATAACAATAAAATAATATTGGTACCGTTTCTAGCAATTTAATTTTTAATTCATTATCAAGTCATAATTTATCTTAAAACACAGTGCTACTGACTAAATTGAACATATCAAGCAAATAACGGTGCAATGAGGAGCTTTTGTATGTTCTTTAGGGTTAAATAAAGATTTTACTATTCGTACGGGAGCAATGGGTCCCGCTCTTCAAAAGCTATTGAATGATGTCATTGAAGCATGAAACTTCAAAAAACACAGCAATGGTAGAAATGTAACATTTAGATAATATATTTGTACATTAAAGACGTGTAGTTTGTTCTTTAGGGTTAAAAAGTATTAAAATTAAATAATAAATACCACACATGAACTTAAAATGTTTGATAAATGGTCTGTCCATTCACACTAAAAATTCAACACAAAACTCTGGTCTACAAAGGACTAATACAAGTATTTTTGTAATGAATTTAATTAGTTTAATATTTTGCAAAACATTATTAGCGATCTTAGTATACTTAACAGTATACAGTATAAAAACTGCAACATCTTATGCACACGTTTGCTTTAGGTCATTCGTTATTATGTTATTCGTGGGATTTTGGCTCCCTCTATAGGCCAGAAAGAACAGCAGCCAGAAAAGTCAGACAGTAAACAGTTAGTCGTAGTAGATAACAGTATATTTAACTTCGTCTCATAAAGAGATATAATAAATCAGCAATTTGTTTATCAGGTAGAGAAGCACAGAAACTTACAAACAGCCCAAGCTTCATTTTCGGCTATGAGCTATTCAAGAAATTAAAATTATTCGCCTTTTTCTATTCTTGCCTAATAATTTTTTTTTTCTTATTTATAGTTTCCCACTGTAAGTCGTGTCACACAAACATGTTTTACCCCTGGATTTAACCCTGAAATCTTCAATACGTTATTGCAAGACATTGGCCAGCAGGTTTGTTGGTGAGACACTGTTGGTCGCTGTAAAACACTCCCACTTTTAACCATTAATTTGCCTTTAACTACACCCACTACCGCCTGTAAGACCGTTAGGCCCGCCCCTCCGCCGACGTTCTGTGCGCTGTCATTGGATACACTCTCATATATCCCCGCCTTAATTTGCATAGGTCATCTGATTGGCCGAAACTAATGTCCGTCAAGAGGCATCCGTACAAACAGCAGTTTACATAGAGCGTGCTGGTGTGTCATCGTGGTGCAGAGGCAGCGATACGCCGTCAGTTATGCCGGCCTTGTTGCTTCATGTCAGACGGACTATAGACAGGATGAAGGCGGCCGCCGATTCCCTCTGACTGTGGCTTCATCCGTTCATTCAGCAAAATCTGCCCATTGTCAACATGGCAGAGCAATGGACCGCAGTGCCCGCTTCTAATATGGCGGCGCTGAACCGGGCTCGATCATTGACTGTTATTTTCTTAACTGTCAGCAGTTGTTTAATCAGCTGCGCAAACGGCAAAGACGCGCCGGACGAAACTGTCATCATCGGTCTCCGACTCGAGGACACGGACGAGGTGTCTTTTATGGATAGAGGATATCTGCGCGTCAGCGAGCGATCTCGGGTCAGGTTAAGGGTCTACGGGCAAAACATTAACAACGAGACGTGGTCCAAACTCGCGTTTACGGAACACGAGCGGGCGAGTGACAGCAGCGGCGCACCCGCGGAGAGCAAGAGCTCCGGAGACGCACCTGCCCCTCGTCCCTGTGGCATCCGATCCTCTGACATTATCATCCTTCCCAATGTGGAAGTCAATAGGAAGACGTCTGGGATTATTGAGGCAGAAGTGAAACCGCTGCGAAAGACGGAGAAGAGTAAATTGTATTACCTGTGCATCGCCACAGCCGCGCCGGCCTCGCCTGGCTCGCAGGACGCGTGGTCAGAAAGCATCTGGGTTTATCACGATGGTCATGACACAAAAGTGCTCGTGGTGGAGGAGAAAAAGTTCCTGCTGCCTTTCTGGTTGCAGGTCATTTTTATTGCCATGTTGCTGTGTTTGTCCGGCATGTTCAGCGGGCTGAATCTGGGACTGATGGCGTTAGATCCCATGGAGCTCCGGATAGTCCAAAACTGCGGAACCGAGAAAGAGAAAAGCTACGCCAAGAAGATTGAACCAGTCCGGAGCCAAGGAAACTACCTTCTTTGCTCTTTACTGCTTGGAAATGTTTTGGTTAATACCACTTTGACTATATTGCTCGATGACATTGCGGGTTCAGGTCTGATCGCCGTGGTGGTGTCAACTATAGGAATTGTGATATTTGGAGAAATTGTGCCACAGGCTATTTGCTCCAGGCATGGTCTTGCAGTTGGTGCAAACACAATATTCCTCACAAAATTTTTCATGATTCTCACCTTTCCTGCTTCTTATCCCGTAAGTAAACTTCTGGACCACGTCCTGGGTCAGGAGATAGGCACAGTGTACAACAGGGAAAAACTTCTGGAGATGCTCAGAGTTACAGATCCATATAATGATTTAGTGAAGGAGGAACTGAACATCATTCAGGGAGCTCTGGAGCTCAGGACTAAAACGGTGGAGGATGTCATGACCCCTTTGCGAGACTGCTTCATGATCGCCGGTGATGCCATCCTGGACTTCAACACCATGTCTGAGATCATGGAGAGTGGCTACACGCGCATTCCAGTATACGAGGGTGAGAAATGTCATATTGTGGACCTGTTGTTTGTGAAGGATTTGGCGTTTGTGGATCCAGATGACTGCACTCCATTGAAAACCATCACAAAGTTCTACAGCCACTCTCTACATTTCGTCTTCAATGATACAAAGCTGGATGCGATGCTGGAGGAGTTTAAAAAAGGTAAAATTTAAAGCATTGTTATACAAAACCTCATGGACATAATATTCATACATTTTAAATTTAATTTATTGTTGAATAGTTCAAATATGTTATTATCATTCATTGTGAAAATCTTTAACCAAGGGGTTGTGGACCACTGGGACCAGAAAGTACCAGTAAACATGCAATTCCATGACAACTGTTTTATAATTTTCACAAATCTAGAAGAGTGCGTTAAACTCAGTGTGAAAAAGAAATCTAACATTGTTTACTGAAGCAGACTTCAAGAAAAGGCCATATTCACTCGTAAGCGTATAGCTGGCCAGTTAGCTTATTCAGGTTTAGATATTAAGTAAAAGCTTGGATTATGACATCACAGCCCATAAAGCTGTTTTATGATTGCTGTAGAATTTACGATGAATTGTTTGCTAAACAAAGCATCATAATTTTCATTCACTGCTTTGATCAGAACATGACGCCTCAGAGCAAAGACTGTGAATTACTATACTGACAGAAATACCAAACAGTTGTATGAGTTGCTCGGAGCAAGTTATGCTGTCAAACAGGCTGTTGCTCTTTTGGGGATGCAAGCCACAGTAGAACCGTGGCCCAACATTCCACAAATTGTGCCTCAACAGGAAATGGACTTAAAAAGATTTGGGCAACAATTGAGGTATGTGTTGTACAGTGTGGAGCTTGAGTCCATCAACAAAGCCTGTCTTAGAAGCCCCCACATCTCCCGTGTAAAGTCCTCCACATCACCCACGTAAGCCCGTTCTCTCTCTATCTTCATTGTGACTCCACATACCTTTCAAACCATGTTTACTCAACACAAAAGTAGTGACATGATGTTACGGTGAAAGCAGGATCTCAGAACGTTGGCTAGCGTTAAGTTATCTCAAAAGTCTAAAAGTTATCTCAAAGTTATTAAAACGTTTGTACGTTCATGTTAGTAGAACGTTTGTTTCCATTATATATCATACATCAAAAACGTTAGTTCTAAGTATTTAGTGGATGTTTAAATAATGTTTTAATAACCAAGGAATAACAACCATACATCATCTAAAAACTGGACATTTTGAATATTCATATAACTTACAAAAAAGATTTTTATTGTTTTTGTTACCTAATGGAAACGTTAGGAAAACATTCTTACAGTCTTAAATTGTTAACTGGGATTGTGTCTTTATGTATTACTCACATGCTTTTATTAAGTCTTATGGGATAGATCCCTTGATTGTTAATTTTTTCTGGGCTACTACTATTCCAAGGTAACATTGCTTACTCTGAACTTTTTTGTCCACTACATTGTTGTTTGTTATGTAAACCACTTTCATTGTTGCCTTTTGTCTTGGCTTCTTGGCTTTTTGTTGGGAATGAGAGGTATTTGTGCTTAAAATGTTGTGAGGTTGGAATGCATAATCCTATAAGCAGGGTCAGGAGTTCACCGGGTTAGTTTTTGTTTTAATTTATGCATTGGTAGAACAGTTTACTGCGTATTAGAGTACTAAACTAATACAGGAAATGGTCCACAGAAAAAATGGATATAAAGTATGCATACTTGTAAAGTATGCATGCCCAGTCTTGCTGTCTGTCACACTCACAGCCTACAAACAGACAATTAAATCATCGATGTCTGCTCCCCACATCCATCTCGCAGACACAAACTTTAACACTGCATTTCTGCTTTTAAGAAAATTTCAATAAAATATTATGTATTTTAATTTGTTGTTTAACACTTCAAAACATTCATGTACAACTCCCTTATTCTGTTGCAAACATATAAGTTCTTGTAAACATTCATTAAATTTTGCACATAATCATTTCAGTTAGTAGTAATGAAAAGTTGTATGATAAGAAATTAAATAACTGTTTTGGTGCAAAAAAGTTTCCTTAGGTATAGATAGTGTGGCTGTATAATTATGTTTTCTTTATGCTCCATTAGACATTTATGTTCCTGAACAATTATTAAGGTTATTAAAGTCTAGACTAGTTTGTGAATGCACTCATTTATGACGTGTTTAGTCTGTCAGGAAGTATTAGTGTCTTTTATGACTTTCAATTTACTGTTTGTTTATACCAAGACCAACAACATGTTTTAATGAGTGGGCCTCTCTCTCCTGGGCCCAGGGGATATGCTGTACTGCAGGATCTCAGTGGGCTTACGTTTCAGGTTGCCCCCCGGTAATGACTCTGGCCTGATGAGATGATCTATTACTGAACAAGCAAACGTCAACCAGTTTCACACTTTCTTTATGCATTATAGGTGCTAGTTTTTTTTGTGTTTGAAATAACTGTTTGTGGCCTGTTACACGGTTTATGATGCTGTGAGTCATAAGCGTTCCACAGGGGATGGGAGCCTGAAATTACTGCTGACCGCATAGAAATTTTCCTTTTCCTGGGTGAAATATTATTAGGGCTCTCGCAAGTCTCTGCCCTGGGAACTAACAGTTTACTGTTTATAAAAAAGGCCAGATAAAAAAGGACGATCGCCTTGGTAAGTGCCTGTAACATTTGTAGGATGTTCCCGCAAGGCATCACAGACATGCCACCCACAGTCTCACAGACTATTTATAGAAAAATTCCATTATGGAAAATATCTGTGGAAAAACATAATTCCATAAATAAGGTGGGATCTGACAGAATGTGTCTATTTGTTGTCCAGAATGCATTTGTTTATTAAAGGGATAGTTCACTCCAAAAATGAAAGTTTCTTCATTTACTTACCCTCATGTCATTCCAAACCTATTTGACTTTTTTCTTCTGTGGACATGAAGATATTTTGAGAAATGTCTTAGTGGCTTTGTGTTAATACAGTTGAATTCAATGGGTGCCACTGTTGTTTGTTTACCAACATACTTCACAATATCTTCTTTTGCTTTTCCCAGAAGCAAAAAAGTCAAATAGATTTGGAATGACATGAGAGAGTGAAAACACTCCATTAATCAGTCTTTGATTTTTTTCTTTCTCTGGACACTCTGCGGGGATGTTTTATGATCGACAGTGATGTCTCAAGTACTGAAGGAAAGTGTTTTATTTGTAGTTGCCAGATGCCATATTTCTTATTCATTGGCAACTATGGGAGAATTATAGGCCATACGTCTTCAAGGTCTACTTGTTTACATCTATATTTCAGTTGCAACAGATTTAGTAACTAGAAATGTACATTGTATCAGTCAGAGCTGTGGAAAAACTAGAGAGGTTGACAGAATATTGTGCATGTTTGTAGAATGTTTGTACATGCATCAAAATAATTTCAAAAAGATGGTTAAAATTAGATGGTCACTTTTTATTACTTACTCTTTGTGACATAGTGTGGGTGTTTCTTGAAAACTCAGAACAATAGTCTCTTTTCTAAATTTTTTGGATATAAGACCTGCTTGTGTTCTCTGTTTGGCTGTAACTGGACTTCACTGATGGACGATCAAGTCCTTTATTGTCTCTTGTTTCATGTGTTGAGTGGTGGCTCTCTGAAACTCTCTTAAGATCAGATAGATCATCTGGGCTGGTACAGAAAACTAACTGGCTTGGACTATGACAAAGCTGAACTGTTAAAGAGGTTTTAGTTCAAGAAATAATCCTAGTTTCCCACTGATTTAAATGTCTCAGGCAAGTACTTACTGATTCCAACAGGCATGAGATGGGCCTCAACGTCCAGGGTAAAGTCAAGTCAAATCAGTCAGTCATTAACTCTGCTCTCCCTGCTGAGGGAAAACTGCCCAGTAGAGTTGTTATATCCATTATCTCCTCTGTTATATCTGGCATTTATGGAGCAGGTTTATATGAACACCCTACACAATGGATTGCTACACTGTCACGCCGGTGAGAGCATCGCCCAAGTTGAATGGAAACTTAATTT
>JAZGTK010003197.1:0-28239 GCA_036877625.1 Ambastaia sidthimunki | reverse complement strand
TCCATATTATGCAGTTTGCAGAGAAATATGGCAACATCTTCAGCATTAAGCTTTTCGGTGCAAGAAGTGTTGTGTTGGATGGGTTTACACGACTAAAGGAAGTTGATCACAGACACATTAGTTATATTTTGGAGTGTAGTTACATTAGCCATGTATGCACAGACTAAAATCTTTTTTTTCTCCGTGTTCTTTCTCATTTAATATATATTGTGTAATAAATAGACTTACATTATGCTAGTTCCTTAAATGAGGAATTAAACCGATCTCTATGGTCATGTTGCGAAGCTGCAGGAACAACGGTAGGAATAGCATGAAGAATATACATGCAATATTACATTCAGCCTGGGACGGAAAATAGTGACTTATTTTGAATTATTGAACTTTTTCGCCATCTACTGTTAACTGTGTGCGAAACAAGCAACTTATTTGTATGAGACTAGTCGTTGTTCTGATATTGGGTATTGTAATAAGGGGATGCCATTACCGAGTGCATTTATCAATCAATCATTTTATGATTTAGATAAACTGAAGTACTCAATAAAAGAGAAATGATTGCCAAAGTTTAGCCTAGATGGCGCTGTTTGGTAACGTGAGGTTGGAGGGGAGAGGAGGGTTGGCCAGCCCTCAACAAGTTTCCGTAGTGTAGTGGTTATCACGTTCGCCTAACACGCGAAAGGTCCCCGGTTCGAGACCGGGCGGAAACACGTTACATTTTTAAATGGAGGGGGTTCTAGCAAAATAAGATCACAAACTGTACATTGGACTATACAAGAGACGCTGTTTTATAACAATATAAATTTTATGTTGCAAGAGAAGCAGATCTTTCTAAGTGATTGTAGTTTTGTTGAAAAAATTCACTATACAGAACTCTGTACTTCATGTAACTAAACAGTGAAGTTCTAGTAAGATTATAGATTAAGATGTTAAAAATAACAAGGTATTGGTGAATGTATTGGTAATGTATAATACATCAATCTCTTTATATGATTTATGTAACAGTAGTAATATTCTGAAACTCGTGTATGTCTAAGAAAGAATTGCTCTACTCAGAAAAAAATAAAAATACAGTCACAGTCACATATTAGGGAATGTTTACTGATGAAATTACACCTGACAATGGTATTATTATATAGTTTTAGGTCAGCATCTCAAATAGGCATTTTTAAGGGCAATGACAGGCATGTAGACAAAATATGAGGAAATGTACAAATTAGTTGAAATTGGTTCTTTACAGGCTGCACTCCTGTAGTTTCTTGTCAGCCTGTTTTAGGGAGATCCAGGTGTTTAGCATTGATGCCCGAAGTTTGGCCCAGACCATGTGGTCATTTAGACCTAGAATCTGTGCTGCAGATTGGGCCGCAGCTTCAGGAGACAAAACTGTGGAGCAACCCAGACCTGAAAGAGCAAAAATCATAACTTAGATCATATTTAGTTTTGGATACAACTGTACGGCACAACGTCATGTGTACAACTGCACAGTGTGTGAAAGGACATACATATTCTACACATACACACAAAAATAAAACAGAAGATCACATACATGCACAAAACCCCACAAATAATCAGTACTGAAACATTTAAATCTAGTACCACTAGGCATGCGAAGAGATGACCAGATATCCTGTGCACCCCAGTCTGAAGTAACAGGAGGACAATTAATAACAGGGAAGGCTGTGTTCCCCGACATCACAGGACCTAAGCCATTACTTCTCCCTGCAACTGCAACAAATATGGTGGGTACTCCACCTGAAAGGAGAAAAAACAGCAATAGTGCTTAATAGTGCTATACTGCTTCAAAGAAAGGTACTGGATTAAAAAACATTGGTGAGAATAATGTATGAAATATTAGCCAAACAGAAATGTTTGCAGTTTTAAATGCATTTACAATAAGGTCAACAAAAAACACACATATAAGAGCAAGATTAAGTTTAAATCAGAATGACGGTCATACCCTCATATTCAGCTTTGATACGGAGTGTCTCGTCAGGGCCTTTATGGGCTGAGGTCACTCTAAGGTGGCAGGGGATTCCATATGAGCCACAAGCCTTACGGATCTTCTCGCAGTAAGCCATATCTGAGGTGGAACCCATCAGAACCACAACTCTTCCTCTTGCCTGTGACTCCAGGAGCAGCTACATGCACAGACACACATTTTCATGAGTAATGAGGAGACCAGAATCATGCTCATTTTAAAATGGAAACCGGTTTACTATTCTCAAGTATCTCTTATACCAAATTGCCAGGTGACTGATGCCCAAGTAAACAAGTAAACCAGAAAGAACAATGTGACCCATATGTCCTTAAATTATTGAAATGGTAATTGTAAATAGTGTCATGCAGGAGTTGCATGGGTAAATACCTTCACTCGCTCAGCAACCCACTCAAAGTTTCTCTTCACCATCTGCATGGCCTCTGGAGTGACTTCCTTCAAGTCACGGTACACCTGCACAGACAACATTCAATAAATGATGCTCAGAATTCTCATGGTCATAGTAGCAGGTCAACTGCTTTAGCGTTGCTTCAATGAAACAATTAGTGCAAAAACGTTAATCAATTTCAGGCCTGAGGTGTGTAGTTTTTAAACGTATTAAATGGTTTACCTGTTTGTCTTTCTGTTGACTGCGATCTCCAGCCGGCCACAGCCTCCATGAGTCATTGTCAATCACATCAGCCAGCACAATCTCTTTAGTGGTCACATTCACACCAAATTCTATCTAAAATGAACAGTTATGAACATTAAAAGTTAATCTAAAATAGACCAATATTTTACTGAACAAACTTTAACCTGGCTTTACAAGCCTTGTTTAGTATGCCCCAAATTCCTTACTTTCATATCCACCAGAGTGCAATCCTGTGTGGCCCAGGCCTTCTCCAGAACTTCAAAAATGGCCACAGTGCTTTTGCTCATGATGTCCACCTCACAGCGGCCGATGGTCAGGCCTGCCAGCTTAAATTCAGCAGCCAATAACTGCTCCTCTGACCACTGAGGATCATTATTGGCATCATCCTGAGAAAACAATAATGAAAAAGAGAATCAATATGTCTATTATGTAAACCTTACTTAGACTGAACAAAACATCATCACACCTTAAAGAACATCTCCATCTTTAAAGGAGCGAAGCGGTAGCCCTCTTTGACCCCAGGGTTTCGTTTAAGGAAGGAGCCTGTTGCGATCCTTCTGCAAACCCACTCAATGGGTATCATCTCGCAGTGGGCCGCCACAAACGCAGTCTCAGAATGTTGCCTGACAAACGCTGTCTTGAATCCTAAAAGAAAAATGATAAATCCATGACAGCACTGTGTGGACCATATCAAGACCTGCAAAATCATTTTTCTTTGTATAGTACAGTGATATACTGAGATTTAATGGTAATGGCAAAGTTTTCAGAGGTTTATATTTCAAAACCATAGCACAGAGATTTTAAAAGCACAGAGATTTAATAGCTCTAGATGTTGCGAAGAAGTGGTATGATTGACAAAGACAATTTTAAAATGGCATGCACTCTATAGACCTCCTGGCAACTTAATTTTGGGCTGTGTACAATCATAATTAAAAAATAAGAAAATCTCACCAGCATCCTGCAATAGTTTAAACACACAACTGGTAGTGTTATTGGCAATAGCCGCTTTGCCCTCCATCTGATCCTTCCGAACCGCATTGCCCGCTGTGATCTGATCTTTAGACTGGACCAGAACATGACCCGCCTCATCCACTAGCTCAAATATCTGCTTGGTTTTACCCTCGTTCAGTTTTTGTCCCAGTTTCAGTTCTGTGCATAAAACAAATGCAACAATACTTAACTGTACAACGACTGGTTTAGTTGCAGTTAAACGTAAATCACAGCAAATTATTATAATATTTAACTAGGCTAAAATATCTGATACCACCATATTACCTAACCAAGAAAGTAATATTATGTCATATTTATTAACTTTGTATTCACTGCGCCACCGTGCACTGTGAAAACAAGGAGGAAAAGCATACAAACGAAAGCAAACGTACCTGTTGTGTTCTGCATGTTTGTTGAGGTTTGGTTTTCCTGCAAAAAATATATATATATAAAACCTGTTTATTCAGTGCCAATGGTTGAAGACAAATCTTTCAGTAAGTCACTGTGAGAGATCGAACAGACTTCAGATGACATAAACTATGGCGTGGGGAGTGAGATTCAACTCATTTAGTTTCCCAATGGCAACGCCAGTTACGACACTCTGCTGATTTAAAAAACCCAATCAGAATAATGAATAACCACGTGGGCAAAATCCTTTATTCTGAATTCTTCAAGAAAATCCTGATCTATTGATGTTTAAAGAGCAAATATTCAAGGTGATACCACTTTGCAAACTACGCTTAAGTTACAGGACACGTGGTTTGAAGACAGGTATGTCGTAATGCTTTGAGCGCATTCCTCACTATTTACCCCGAGTTCGTACAATCTATGTTACTGGTTTGCCAATAACACTTTGTGTCGCAAACGGCTTGTTTCCATGGTCACGTTTGTGTGTCATTTTTCATTTGACCATTTCTATTGTACGGTAACACGTGTTTTGTATGAAATCAGATCTGGCCAGGAGAGACATTGAGTTTGAGGAGTTGGGCATTGGGGAGGAACGCGCGGGGTCTTCGGCTGCGTCGCTGCAGCAGAATCGTCCACACAACTGGAGGTCGCACAAATATTGATGCTTTACAGCACATGTGTGTATGATGCCGCTAATGTTTTGGTTGGTGCAGCGTTTCTAAGCATGCTTACAGAGTTACTACTGTCGGACAAATGTGTAAATATAATTTGTTACTATGACCTATGAACCTTCGCATCCGAGCAACACGTAAACTTTCCGCATGTTTGTTTGCATGGAGTTAAAATAATAACGTTTGTTGTGACAATGTGTCAAATACAACTTGTGCGGTTGACTGCTTTTTTCTTACTGATACGTTTTATATACACTGTAGCCCAAACAATAACAATCATTTCAAACGATAGCTGATTAACAATGCAATATTAAAATCACAGATCAATAGACTTCCATTGTTGTTTTCTCACCGATTGATCGGACGTAATTCCATTAGACGCCATAGAACACACAGATGTGATCTCCATTATCGGAATGTATTGATCCTCTTCTTTACATTGGAAGTCTATATTCTCCGACCAGTCCGTGCTGCTGTCTCCATCATCAGTACTTTGGTGAAATTGTTTACAAATCAAACGGTCCCCTAAACGCAAGATATGAGTCAACATTGTTACAAAAAGTGGGTCAAACAAAGTGTTTGGTTATTAACAGAAAAATTACACAATTATGTATCATGTCAAAGAAAGAAATAGTAATGTATAAAATTGACTCAATTTGTATTTTTTGTGTGTTGATGACACAAAATCTATGCTGTACTGTTTTCTTGTGTAACAGTTTTCTTTAGGTGTCTGTATAGCAGAATATGTTGGTTATGTTCATGTCAATAAGTTGCCGTCTATAAAGGAAATCACATTTCCATGTAATGAACAATTCTTTGCATAATCCCGTGTTTGTGACCTTGTGTTGATTCTCATGTTGATTCTATTAGAAGTTTGTAGTCACAAGACTTCTGACCCTACTCTGATATTTCTCAGCATGATATCTATGAGAATGTAATAATGATGAGAAATGAATAATGAGAAAATTACTAAAACACCTTGGTCTCCAGCCTTTCTTTTTCTTCCTTTAGTAGCCATCACATGCTCTCCTCTTGTGTATGATGGGTCTCTGTTGTCTATGTTGTAAACATACACACTTTGAGAGTAGGTGAAGGAAAAATGCCATTATGTTTACAGTTAATCATTTTTTATGAAATACTCTGTATTGTCATTCAGTGGTTCTCAACTGTTGAAATTATGTGTAGTAGATTATTGGCTTTGGAAATACTATTATTATTATTATTATTATAGATTAAACTTTTGATTTTAAGTCCATTTTGATTTTTAAGGACACCTTTGATACAGTGTTGGGTCTCCATGTGGTGCCAGCTGAGAACCACTGATATTTATGAGTAATAGTATTACCTGTGTTTCTTTTATACGTTTGATCGTCTTCATATATAACAGCTGTGACAGAGTCAGAGGAGAGATGCTGTTCATATTCTATCTGTGGGCTTCCTGCTGACCTTACCATCATGGCATTAATTCCAGTCATTTCAAATTCCACGTTTGTCACTTGCTCTGACCTTGTTAAAATGCCTTCTGTCTCAGCTTGGTTCTGGAAAGCCCTTGGAGAGTTGGCAGTAGATCTCAAACGGGCCTCATCCACAGGTGACTGGTCGTATCTAACTGCAACAATGTCACTGTCCTCCAGAGGATCTCCACCCACTGAATGCTCCTCAAATTCTGGAGTACTGAACATCGTAGAATTCCTCATTAAACTATTTGTGTTCGAAAAATCAGCATAATTCAAGTGACTTGTAGGAGGCTTGGACAAAAGGGCCTCCAGCTGTTCATAAAACCTCATGATGCGGCGAGGATCTCCGATATCGGCCTTTCCTCTTTGCAGAGAACGATAGAGATATTTCAGATTTTTGTACTTGGTGCGGCATTGTTTCCAGTCCCTTTCTACGCCCTGCTGAAGAAGCCTTCGAGAAATCTGCACAAATATGTCTTTATTTCTGGTTGACCCTTGTAGCTGTCGTTGGATCCCTTCTTCACCCCAGATCTGAAGCAGGGCGGCCACCTCTTCCTCGCTCCAGTTTCTCCCAGAGTCGTGCACTGTGATTACGTTCACTTCGTTTACTGCTGCTGTTGTGGCTGGTGGTTGGATGTTGAAAAAACAACAAGAAGTTTTTTAAAAGAAGTGTATTTGAATAACATTTGTTTCCAAGGAATCAGAGGACTTACCTGTTTCTCTTGCAATCAGTGGATGGTCAGCAGTTTCCATTATGGTTTGCATCTCTGCCAGACTTTCATCTTCAAAGATGAAGAAAGTGACATTTTAGATAAAAGGAACCTGATGATGATATTTTTGCATAAATTAATAATAAGGAAAGTCTTACCATCATCAATCTTGATAACCTGTTCTTCGTCAGATTCACGCCTCATAGTCACTGGGTCTCTGTCAGCTGTTTTTCTGAATGAACCCCCCTCCTCAAAACTGCCTTCAGTATGTTTGCTCTGCAGTATGGAATCAAGCTCGGTACTAAATTTCATTAGTCTGCCTTGGCTGTTGCTGACTTTGTAGTCATATTTTAGGTTCTTGTATTTGGTGCGGCATTGTCTCCAGTCCCGCACCACACCGTGTTGGCACTCCAGGCGTCGTGCCATCTCCTGGAAGATGGCTTTGTTTCTGTGGGAGCGTTGGAGCTGCTTGTGAACCTCTCTGTCAGACCAGACATTAAGGAGAGCTCGAACTTCCTTGTCAGACCAATGTCTCCCTCCTTCCAGCCCTGAGAAGGTAGTAAATTGGTTGAAAACAGGCTTGTACGACATTGGGCCTAGAAATATTAAGTGTGAACAAAATAACACAATTATTTGTTTATTTATTGATGAAGCAAAAACAACAGTGGAGCTTGTTTCTATTGGCCAATACACTTAAAGTTATTAAATAAATATATGCCAAAATTTTATTTTTTTAGTTTATTATTGTTATTAAAAATTATTAGTAGCATATGAAATATCAAAAATAGGACATTTCGTGGTCAGAATAAGTTAATAAGAAAAATGTAATTGTTAATAAGAAAATAACATTATACTATTACTGTGCGAGAAATACCTTCCTGGAGATTTACAGACTCCTCTCTTCTATTGACCACCGTCGGCTCCTCATTTGCCACATAAGACCTTTGGGTCAGTGGTCTGTTGTCTGCAGCAGACTGTTTGTAAAGCGTCTCTGTGGGCCTCCAATCTGGAAGAGCCATATTCCTACTCTGGGCCTTGCAGTCTAACCAGTCTCTACACACCCCAAGCTTTCTCAGTCGGCTTGAGATGGCCTCATACTTGGCCCTGCTCTCTTCCTCCTCCCATGCCTGTCTCTCCCTCCACACCGAAAGCAGAGCTTTAACTTCCTCCCCTCTCCAATGTGTGGTTGTTCCCTTCTGCCTTTTTTCCTCCTCAGAATTTCTTTGTCGGTCTGTTTCAGCCTCCATGTTTCTAAGCTTGCCTAGAAATGGCTTCTGTTTGTTCGTTTCTGCCTTTATCCTCTCTGCTCCCCCTCCCTGTTGACTTTAAGCTTAGTGTCCAAGGCAACCAGCCGACTGAGCCAGTTAGGAACACCCACGTGACCGAGAACAGCCTCATGACTGGCTTAAGCTGTGTGCTGTGGGGGAGGAAATGTGAGAAGTGGCTTGGCGAGTGAGCTGCACTTGCTGTGTCAATCTCCCTGAGTAAGACATCTAGAAAAGGCTCAGAGGCTTTTTGGCTTTACTGAGTCTCTATTTAAATGTTTCTTGTGCTTGTTGGGTCATATCTTTAGGCTGAATTATGTTCCTCGCTGTTAAAGTATTTAGTGCCTCTTTCTAGGTCTCTCTGTCTTACCCCTGGCCCCTCCCCCTTCTTCCTCATTCTCACTCAGCCTTAACAGTTTCACACAAACCAGTTTGATCTGCTTTCGTCACATGCTGTGCAGTCACTGACTCATAAAACAGATTTGGCTTGATTTGATATTGTTGGTGTAAGATAGTGGAAAGGAGGGATTTATAGGAGGGACACATGATCCAGACTCAAGTCTCGTCAAGACTTGTTGCTACAGTCTGATCTAATTGCACTTTACACGCAATATCACGTCTTCAAGCATATCAGTTTTTTACTGTCCATGCATTTTCAGTTTAACAATAATAACTTTAAAATAAACAACTCAGATTTTAAATAAATTCCTCTCTCAGGAACCAATACATTTGAAGTGACCTTCAGGCCTTCAGATATAGTCCTCAGTTAATGTAAATACTGCTTCATGCTAGTTACTGGCTTAACGTTTGTTGAAGCAGATGTAAATGTTCTGGGTATCTCATAAAATAATAAAAAGGCCGTATGCTGAGCTAAAAACAACTCTTGTGATTTATTTTGGCTTAACAGACAGAATGTTTTAATGTTCTCCTAAACATCTAGACTAGAACATTAAGACTCATGCTAGCATTGTTGCCACTGTTTGATTTGAAAATGCAGGTTTAATTAAGACAAGTGTAGATTGTCATTTACTAAACACTTAAGTCTTATTTTTGTAAGTATTGCACTCTAAATACGTTTTGTATCAGTATGAGCCTTAGCAGTCCGATCATTAAAAGAAAGATTGTTCTGTTGCACAATTTAAATCTTTATGCAAAATGCATTTATTAAAAGTTTGTTTGAAGAGTGTCTAAATTATTTGCTTTTAATCCAAACATACAATTAGTACATATGTACTTAACATTGACAGAAATGCATTATAAAATGGGTTGGTTTTATTAAAACTGAATGTGTCTTTTAAAATGATGGAAAATTGATGTTTACATATAAAAACAACATACATTAAACATGCATTTACACATATAATGTAAGAAAACTGGCAATTTGACAACTAACAGTTACCAAAACAGAATATCAAAGCAGTGCATCTACTGGTTTGATGTCATCTCCTGTATTTTCTCTAGAATGTAAAGTTTTAACAATGTCCATCTATGTTTAACCCGTTCAAACAGGAAATGCAGATTGTTTACAGATAAACTCGATCACTGCAGAAGACTATACTGGAGTCGCCTCCTTGAAAGACTGAGGAAAATAAATAGTCTGTTAGTAACATTGATTATATCCAATTATTCTACAAGGACAAACACACCAAAGGCTAAATAAAGTGGACCCAAAACATATTTAGACACTTAAGTCATACATAAAAAAACTATGTATTATATTTTAATAAAACATTTTGAAAACACACAGAGTAAAATGACAAAACATTTGTTTGGTTTTAAATTTTACATTTTTTTTAATTTAAGACAAAATTCAGACAAAGTACTTAAAGACTTTTTGTCATTTTGTTACTTTAATTTTAATATAAATTACATTCAGGCATTTTTAAGTGGTTTAGCTATTACAAAGTGTCCGAAAACATTTTGGTACCACTAGTGATTGCTGAAATTACCTTGGAGAAAATGGGGTCATACCCTGATTAAAAAGTCTCTGAGGTGACTCTGCTGTTTAAACAATAAATAAAGACTTGGTGATCTGGCATTCTGTGACATTTACAAGTAACATAAATTGTTATTGTTACAAGTAACAATATATATATATGAAGCTAATATTTTCAACAAGTGGGCCACAAACCTTTAACTGCATGGACTCCACTGGGAACATCCTTCTGTAAAGGTAGTAGAAATAGCTAGTTTACCTCATTATGCAAATCAAACACAACATGTAAATACAGTGTAGTTCCCACACCAATAATGCTCTTACCAAAGATGAAGCAGATGGGTAAACCTGCAAGCCTAATTTAGACTCTCTAATTCTTCTGAGGTTTCCAGTACCTCTGAGGAACTGGGGGCTGGGACACTGCAGCAGGATGGCCCTTTCCCATGTGTGCTTATCTTCAATAGGTTCTGCCATGGAAGAATTCATGTATCTGTCCTTCAGTTGATGTGGCTGGAGCTGGAGATGTTTAATGGGGGAACAACTTTCTCTGAAACGTTTAAATCGAAGCGACTCTTCCACTTCAGGAAAACGGCGGCGTTTCTTCAGCGTGGCCCTCAGGGGTGTTAGTGCAAGAGCCGACATGCTGGAGGAGGAGAATCCAGGGCTTTGGGGCATCTCCTTCAGCTGCCTCTTGCACAGGTGACAGTGGGAGGAAGGACATGGAGAAGATATTCCGTGACAGATGAAGTGGTGATACAGTTTACGGAACTCTGCATCAATCTGGGATCGACTGGATAAGTCATGCTTTACCAAGTTAGTAGACTTGGGACTCATCAAAAAACCTTGATGTTTAGATAGTCTGGGACTGACCTGGGACTGCTTCTCAGCCATGGAAAAACTTGGTTGATGTTCCAGATGGTGGTAAACGGAATGCCGAGGTGATGACATCACCACCTTTTTCCCACCATAAGGAGATCTCTCAGAATGAGCTTGAAGGTGGAGAGGAGATCTTTTCTCTGGACTGTGTATTGACATTGGTTTTAACTGTTGTATTTCCATTTTCAGCATTGATGTGGGTCTGAAGGTGCTCTTCCTAGGAGATAAACAACTGAAACCACGCTGTGGGGACCAGGCGGCAGAGTGCAGGCGGTCCTTGAAGCAGTCTTTGTCCAATGAGGAGTGAGATGACTGCTGGTCGCAGAGTCGGGGCGTGATTGACAATCCTCTCTGCTCAATAAGAGACTGACCTTTAGCTGCTCTGCCAGGTGAGTGCCATGCTGGTTGTGGACAGGTGGAGATCAATGAGGCTTGAACAGCATTGGAAGATGATAAAATAGGTCCGATGTCATAAGTTTGGTTCAGATCAGGGGATTTGTCACTAAGGGAGGGGGAAACAGAGCAAGGGGGTGTGGAAAAGTCAATCACACGAGCGGGCTTAGGTTTTGGTTTCCTGTCTAAATGAACTTCAGTCCACGGTGACTTATTTGATATGCCGCTCACGTCAGTGTTGTCCCTCCTGGGTGAGTAAAAACAGGCACTGGCCTCACATGATGGACTTTTGCAGGGCGAACACTTCAGGTTAGTCTTAAACAAGTTCTGAAATTTGCTGCTGCCATCGATGCAGTTGCTAAGGTTTATTCGAACTGGACTTTGTTTGCTAAATGAGATCTCTGTTGTTTTGTTCAATGCACTGTTCTTTAAGGAAGTGCAGCGAGGGTTTGACTGGCCGATTGGTCGCTGTTTGCGACGGTACTTCTGCAGCACAGCCCTGGCTATATCTGTCACATGCTGTCGTCGGTATGCCTCACGGATCTGAGTGAGCATGCTCGGATAAACATCCAGGAGAGTACTGCCATGACTGCTCAATGTTTTCTCCAGTTCTTCATTCTCTTCCTTAGGCTGAGAGGTCACCCCCCACAGACAGCTATTAGATGAATTTATCCCATTCACAGAAGGCTGGGGTGAGTCACCATCATGCCCTTAGAAAATGAAGACATTAACGTTTTATTATATGGTTTCAATTCTTGTTGTCTCTAAATTAATGTTATATTGTCTTTTTTATTTACTGTAGAAATACACAACATAATTCTTATTCTAAGGGTAAGTATTTCACAGACACTAAATATATATATACTAATTTATGTGGGGTTATTAGTAAACCCTAAATAGGTTTATTTGGTGGAACTTTGTTATGATATGATATTTTGATATGATATGATATTTTGTATTATACAATCATTACTTACACAGATTTTCATTGTTTTCATTCTGGTCAGAATAGGTAAGATCATCTTCAGTGATCCCTGACAAATCCATTGGCTGGAAAATAAAAATAATATACAGAAAATATAATATATCAGAATAATAGGCTACTAATAATAGGCTTCTAATAAAGAAGAACCCAGAAGTTATCTAGTTACTACCTGATCATTTTCCTGGTCCTCCAACTCTAAGATACAAAAAGAGATTACATAACGTTAAACATAAAAAATGTCTACACAACAGTAAATAAATCAATTTCCTTATAAAACGCAAAATGATTTAAAAATGTGTTTTCTTACCTCTGATCGAATGGTTTGCTTTGACTCTAGTCTGCATAAGTGCAAAAAAATTAAATGCTACCGTGGATACATCACAAATACATTCATTAACATCCTAGCCAGAGCTAATGAATACTTGTTTACTAACAAGTGATGACGACAATTATATGCATCAAAACATGCATAAGGTTCACGCATTCATTATACTGAGAAGATAGATTTTGCCTTAGATCCCTAAATAAAAATATTTAAAGTAAACATCATTGCTGGGTTTATTTTGTATAGGGTGAATGCGCCATAGCGTAAGCTTGACAAATATTACATTGCGTTCTTTACCTTTAAGGTTTCCAACTCGCGTTCTCCCTCTACGCTGTCTATAGGCACCGGACCTGTAATATCACAACATCAAGAAATGTTGGTAATGTCACAAAACATAAGAGTGTGTTTATAACCGTGTAACTGAGCGGGTAAAACTACAGATATCAGTTTTCGGTATTTTAACTTACCTCTTCCAGTCCTGCAAGTCATTGTTTTCAGACAGACATCTATTCCAGGATCATGTATTCTGGAATACTGAAAAAACATAACGATCATGCTCGTTAACGTTATAGGCACATAATATCTGTATTATTTTCTGCAAAAGATGCAAAGAAATCGTACGTTTGTATAAACAGCACGTACCTTCTGAAAAATATATTCCATCGTGTTTCTAAACACGTCGTCATTTTTCTTGAATTGATCTACATATGAAGAATTTGCAGACATGTTATATTTGATAAAATCCATTGAAAACCTTTAATTTAACAAACATAAACTTTTTGTGCACTCCTGTCACAACAGCTTCGCAGAATTTTCAAAGTTTTCCGGAGTAAAAACTCGAGCTGTGATTGGATTTTTTTCAAGCAGTACGTCATATTGCCGCGCCGTTCATTCAATTTAAGAGTCAGGCATTCATACGCTGGAAGATAGACATGAGATGTATGTAAACTCGATAGAGATCTTGCAAATGAGTTTCTGAACATTGTTGTGCAGTTTCTTGTTGGATATATACATCTGGATCCTGCCTCACCAGCTCTGCATTCTGAGAATGATAAACAAGTACAGATTTATCTACTTCATGTGGGTTTAGTGCCGAAGTTTTCTCCCTGGCCTAATATAGATAATATGATATATATATATATGACAAATAGCAAATATAATTATGTTATTAATGACATTTTTAACCAACAGCAGTTTCAGAGTGCTTTTCCCAGCCTGCTATCGCTGTGTGCAACGGTATGTGCAACACTGTCCTCGCTTAAGCTCACTTTGGTGAAGTTGGTGCACTTTGATGAAAGGGTGCAATTTGCAAACATTCAATTGAGGAATTCCAACTCTGTCATGAGCAGAGACGACCACTAGAGGGAGACGTCGGCTCATTTTGCACATATTTGGAACAACGGGTCTTCTTCAACGGGTCAAGATAGTGAATGTCCCGCACTCATGTATTGTGCATAACATAATACATCTACGGTAGGTAGTAGAGAAACTCTGTCTAGACATAATCTTTCTACTACTTATGTTTATTTTTACACAATGTGCTGATATATAATTTGGTTCATGCTGGTGACTGGGTGCATGCGCGCAATTTTCAGCTGTATTTCTTTGGAAGAAAGATCGGCTTGTCAAACACACTGGTCAGGTCATTTCATCTTCCTTTTCTAAAGACCCTGCTGATGTTCACAAGAAATTCTCCTGACCAGAGTTGTTGAAGGAGAGATTCACCAAAGGTTGTCACAGTTTTTCACCAGTCACAGTATTCCAGACACAATATTAGTCATTCATGCACTTCCACTCACATCTCATCTCGCAATAACATCTCGCAAGTGTGCACCACCTGAATTTAGATACAGTTTAAAGATACCATTTAAAAAGACAGTTTACCCCAAAATAAAAGCTCCGTTTCAAATCTGTATGAATTTCTTTCTTTTGCAGAAGCTTTTATAGCAGTTTTCCCATGCGATGGTCAGATGGAAAGAAATCCATACAGCGTAAGACCACGAGGGTGTGTAAACAATTTTTGTATGAACTGTACCAACTTATATATATACTTTGTGTGTGTGTGTGTGTTATATATATATATATATATAGTCAGATGTTTTTATAATGAAGGTCAGAAGTTTTAATATATTCTTACTGCATGTATTTCTAGGTAAAGTAGTAATGGACGTTTGAAGTTTATGAGGATGTACCAGACACAAAGACAAGACACAAATAAAGAAACTGCAGAAAACAATTAAACTTTGACTGCAATTACAGACCCTCTGGAAGGTATAAACAACATTCACACACGTTGTTCATTTATATGGTTGGTATATTATTAGTATTTCTTTGTCTGTGGGTGTTAAGAGTGTCTTGGTCTAGCTGATGACGTGGCAATTGAGGAAGATGCACATCTAATGTTAAGTGAAGGAGATTCCCTTCAGACCCTTCCTCTCTATGATTGGATCACTGTTGCCATGGGGACAACCCCTGTAGGCCTGTTAGAGGTCATATTAGCTTCTGTCCTAGATGTGCATAGTCAAATAATGAAGGAAACGCATAATAATGTTAACCAACCATCAATGAAGAGAATGCATAAAGATTTTAGATGGCGAAATAGTAACAATAAAGGCAGTCTTGTTTTAGCTTGGATAACTTTTCCCTTTCCTGTGGGGTCAAGCATTGGTGGTTATGTGTCAAAATTATGTTTACTGTTTGGACAATAATTAACAGTTATTAATCAGAATTACAACCCCAGGTGTAGTTTATTTTTATGCTTATTTTTTTATAAGTGACTCCAAAAATGCTATATTGGAAAAAAAATGATATAGCCCATTTTCATACATATCCTGGTAAGAATGCAAAAATCTGTTTTGAGTAAAATAAAAAAATTGGGCTGGAATTTCAACTTTGAGAGTTCAGACATCTTCCTTTAATTTTCTCAGCATATTTCATAACATTTTAATAGATACTTCTAAAGTAGAACGAAAAAGTGCAATTATCAACAAACTGTTTTGCATCATATCACATACAACACTGTTTACGCTACACTATTGCACATGACCAATGTAAAAACAAAATGGCGCGACTGCAGTTCAGGAGATCTCATTAGAATACAGTACATTTCATTGCACCTCTATACATACATACATACCTACATACATTACATACATACAGCATTACACTAGATAGTGGGGTCAGTGGCTTTGCTGAGAGATCAAGGCATCTGTTTAGTAGTTTCCATAATCTAGCAGACACTATTTATCCAGTTCACCATCAGGTACAGCTTCATCCACAGTGTAATCCCTTTGGAACAATCTGGGGTTAGCTGCCATATTCAAAGATATAGAGATGGTGTCCACTAATAGTCCATTCAGTCATTGGAAACACTCTCATTGGCTAGATCTCTTGTTCTGACTCCCCCTGGGATGTTGCTTTCGAAACACTGATCTCCTTTCTCTTAGCTATTAGCTGTAAAAGAGATGCTAGCACACGCTATGCCAGGACAGCATTGTTTATGTTACAGCAAGCAGGCAGTTTGTGATCTTAGGCAACCAATTGACAGCTCAAGTGCATATATACTATATTGTCATGGAAACTTTGTTGAGAAAAATTCAGTGTTAGTTAATTACATGAGTGTTGACACGTTTATATTACTTATATGATGGTTTTAAGCAATAGTTAAAATCAAAGTACTCACAGTTGTCACGGACACAGTGAAGATCTTTGTTTTTTGTCAATATATCAAATATAATAAGAATAAAGAAGACCAATCTGTCCATCAACACAGTCCAGTGAAATGGTTGCTAAACCTAAAAAAATACAAAACTGTTGTTTTGATGTACATGCTTGTGGGAGTAAGGAGAATTGCCAAGGTTTTATCAAATGTGTTGCTATTATTAGCCCTTGAAATGCTTCCCAGAACTGCCACCAGAGCAACAACATATTGCCTTTATCATTTCAAATGTTTTAAATTGTATTGAATGTGAACCATTTATATTTTTTAGTCATATTTAAGATCAGCTGTTTGACATGCATTGTGTATATACTGTACACTGATGATTTTCTGTTCACAGGACGACTGACGTTTGATTGACATGTTTTAAGATATGATGGGCTGTAACTTCTGACACAAATTCAAAGGTTGATGCATTAGCTGTGGCAGAAAATATTAAATATACTGCTTATTATTGAAAGAAATGTTTGTATTGGTTCAAAGACAGAGATTTGGGGTTGGCTTTTGGAGATGTTGATGTGTTTTGTCACTGGTAGTCTGATTCATCTGACAGAATTCAAAATGAGTCTGTATGTAGGCACAATGTTCATCATTATGGCAATAATTAATTACCAGTTACTAGGAAATGCCCGATTGCTTGTGGTTTGCAGAATTTTAAGGTAAAAAGTTTTTATGTTGCCATTTGTCACCAGAGGTGAGCTGTGGTGCTGTGACCTAACTTTTGTGAACAAAGAGATGAAATTTATTTGCTTTTTTACTGGGTCAGAGGGATTGGATCACTTGATGATCTGTGGGCAGTCGCTCCAGGCCTTGGCCTTGCGCTTGGCTAGGGCGAGCCAGGCAGGTTCTGTGGAAACCTGTGTACTGTCACCAGGAGGGAGGCGTTTTGTCACATCCTTCGTAGCTGGCGGAGAGGGTGTTGAGTCTGTTATTTCAACTGTCAAAATAAAGAAAATGATGTATCTGGTTGAGGTGTAATTCCTTAAATTGTTAAATATAAATGAGCTTATATTAGTTAGGGTTATATTAGTTATGTCCAGTTAAACCTTATGAGAGCTGCAATTTAGCTAAGAGTAGGCATACATAAAGCATCAAAACATCATACAAAACAAACATATTCCAACAGGAATCTTCACCTGTGACTGAACTGGGCAAGGTATTGGCTTTTTTCAAGTTGTCTCGACGCTCAAAGCGGGCCAGAAGTGTGTCTGGTCTTTTATGTTCAGATGCTGTTTGAGGTTTAGGTGGGCTGTGATTTCCATTGCCTTTATCCTCCATGGGACTGACCATTCCAGCCTTTAGACACAATATTTTTTCTTTAACTGCAACTACTGAATGGTTATTAATGGTTATTAGTGTAATAGTGTAGTTACATTTACAATATTACATACAGTATTAACTACTATACTACAGTATTAAACATTATTTATATTATATACATACGCTTTCTCTGTCCCTAGCCTGTTTTTCAGCCAGCTTAGTTTCTCTTTGGCTTCTCTTTTCCTCTCGGTTCTGCTGTTGCTCCCTGAAGCCTTTCTGTTTCTGCAGTGCCAGAGTGATCCACAGTGGTCCTGTCTCTTTCTCCTGTGTCCGTGAGCTATCCAGGGAGTGTCTGCTCTGCAGAGATGCTTTTTCTGTAAATAAGGAATTAGAATGTTTCAGTTTGAGAGGAAGAGTGGTCTTACAGCCACATGTTATGATTTTGACCCAATAGAAGTGTTTTTGGAAAAAAATCAATAGTGTTGTGCTTTTGAACCACCGTAATAATGCAATAATCTTGTTGTTCTATAGCTATTGCATTTTCCAAACCTTTTTTAATGAGTTCAGTCCTGCGATCCGTTTTTTCTCTCCATGGAATGCTAATAGATGGAAAAAATGACTTTTTCTCTTTAAGCTCCTCCTCTCCATGTCTGTTTCTCTGAGATGATACAGATGCTGAAATATCTTCCTTATGGTCACTGCTGTGCTCAGCAGCTACTTGTTCTGCTTCCACTGTTGTTTGGGAAATCATATCCCCCGAAGTCCTTCTTCCAGGTTTTGGGAAAGGAGAGGGTGGAGGTGTGGCACTTTCAGAGGGTTTGGAGATGGTAGCTGGTTTTTGGTAAAGTGGAGGCTTGGGGGCAATGTTATCACTCTCATTGCATGAAAGAAGAGAGCGTCTACCAAACTTGATTCGTGATTCTTTACTGGATGCTCCAGTGGTTCCACCAACCTCTTGTTGTGGAGAGGCAGGGCTTGACTTTTCAGAAAGTGTAGAAGTGTCAGAGTCTTGGTCAATAGATGTTAGAGGCACTGGAACCCCTTCAAAACTGTCACCTGCACTGTACCTTTTCTTCTTTTTCTCTGCAGACTGTTCGTTATGGAAGCGTAGAGAGTAGTTGGTTCTTCTCAGCCTGATTCCAAAAGGCGGGGGCTGCTCATCACCATTCGGATCCTTCTGATCCCCTTCATCCTTTGCATCTGTGTCTTCTGATTCTGCCTGACTTGGAGACCCAATCTCAGATCCGTGTGACTTGGGAGATCCATGTGGTGGACTAGGAACAAGAAATGAGGGGAGATCTTTGGCAAACATGCATTCTTCAGCACTATCTGCTATGCGGACGATCTTGCTTCCCCTGCTCTGAATCTTGGTACAAGGCAACTCTGCTTTTTGGATAGAGGAAGTTTCTGTAAATGCTGATTCTATTTTACCACTTTCCCTTTCTTCCTGACTGAAAAGCTCTGAGCTCCTGTTAGAATCAGCAAATTTCTTTCTAGCTGGGGTAATGGAAAACTTAGCACTGGCTGACATTGTTTTCCTGAGGTTGGTGTGAGAGAATGGCACAGTATTTAGATTTTCACTTACTGGTCTGCTCTGGGATTGCTTGCGACTCTGATCTGAGTATTCATGTTTTCCCTCTTCAGTACCTTTTAAAATTTTGGATCGGATACTTGCCCATTCTGCTAGTACAGCAGCATTTGATTGGTCTGCAGTTAGGGAAGACTCATACAAAGATTTGGTTTTTCCAGATTTACGATCTGGAGATGTTTTGCTCTTGATTGGTACAGTGGCCATGGCTTGCTTTCCCTCAGAAAGACCAAGAAGGGATTTGCAAGCTGTATCCTTGATCTGATCGAGATTGACTGCAGTTCCACAAAGCTGGGCTCCTGTCACTAGAATAGCAGTATGAGGGACATAAAGAGATGATGAAAGAGTTGGTGATTCAGTGCATCCTGGTGAAGAGGCTTTGGCTCCCTCCTTGGTTTCAGCTGTTGTCTCACCCTGTTGGACAGTTCCTGGAGTAACAGGGTTGAGGTTGACCTTCTGGAAGAGTATCTGTTTCTCACCTGAAGACACTTTAAAAGTGAAGGGTCTCTGTCTATCCTCCATCTTTCTCCATTGCAATTCCTCTGCCTTTCTTTTCCACTCTGGGTCTGTGGTTTTTGTCTGCTCCTCAGGTGCTTTCTCTTCTTGCTGGCACTTCTTTCTTTCCTCCTCCTCTGTCTTTTTCTTTTCTGCCTCCTTCTCCTGTCGACTTTGTTCTTCCTCATGAAGTCGGTGCTCCTCATCTCTTTGTTGTTTTTCCTTTAACTCCTGAATTCTACGTTTTTCTGCTGCCTCCTCCTCCTTTCTCCTATTCTCCTCCTCCTTTTTTCTTTCCTCTTCTAGTCGAAGCTGCTCTTCCTTGAGTTCTTGCTGTCTTCTGTCCTCCTCTGCTCTTCTTCTTTCCTCCTCTTTCATTATCCTTTCCTCCTGTTCTTGTCTCTTTCTTTCTTCCTCATGTCTTAATCTTAGCTCTTCCTCTTCTTTCCTTGCTTCTTCCTCTTTTCTAGCTTTCCTCTCTGCTTCCTCTCGTTGCTTCCTCTCCTCTTCCTCCTTTTGCATTTGTTCTTCTTGTCTGTGGCGTTTCTCTTCCTCTATTCTTTGTTCCTCAATTCTTCTCCTTTGTTCCTCCCTCTTTCTCTCTTCCTCTTGTTCCCTTTTCTGAAGCTCAATGCGTTCTAGCTCCTCCTTTTGAAGTTGCTTCCTGATGGATTTCTCAGTGGGCTCATAATCTTCTTTACTCCCATGGATAATGTCCTCTTTTGACATATCAAATACTTCTTCATGTTTTTCTGCTTCCTCTTGCATTTCAGAAAGATCCACTTCATGAAACTCCTGGAATATATTAAAAGACACAAAGTTTTTTTTACTTTTAATTCATGTCCAGGTAGCCACTGAACCATGAAGATCACCTTCCCATTTACCTGTGTGGACCTTCGGTGTTTGCGAGACACCCTCTGATTTTTTGGTTTGACTGACAGTTTGTGTTTGGCAGCAGTGTTGTCCAAGCATGGGACAAACTGAGGGACAGCGTCTAGATTGATAGACTCAATTGTACCAGGGGGAGGTGGGCGCTTAGTGCGAGGGGATTTGATTGGAGTTTTGTGCTGAGCCATGTCATGGCTGATAGCCTAATTATAAAAACAAAACACAATTAATTATTTAAGTTGTAAGTTGTAAAGTAAGTAAAGGCAAATTACAATTGCTTGTAGCTAAAAGTGTGGTAAAATACTTTTTTTTAAGTATTTTTGAAGTATCAGATCAAGCACCAAAAACATGTCATGCTAATGTCATGAGTTAAATTCACAGAAAACACACTTGCTGTAAAAATGTAAAAAGATGAAAGCCTCTGCCAAATACTTTTTTTTAATAAAGATTATTGTATTGTTATCTAATTATACTGAAAATAACAGCAGAAACAGTTAACTTTGAGTGTATAATATTTTAATAAAAATGTACCTCTTCCTTGACTTCGACCTCTTGTGGTTCACTCTCTACTTGAGCCAGAACCCTCAGTGGACTTTGTGGTACCTCTTCCTCATCTGAGCTTCCTTCATCTCCTTCACTCTTCCTAAGTGAAGGGGGTCTCTGACCAAACTTGATATTATGTCCTATTTGTCTCTGTCAACAAAATAAAGTACAGAGTGTATTTTTACATGGCAGATCAGTGTTCAGAAATGTCTCCTTATTTTCTGTGATTTGAAATAGTTTACAATAAAAATTAAAATTTTCAGTTTAAATTAAAAATGTCAATTTGGCTTCATTTAACTTCAACATACATAAAGAAAAGTATGTAAAGTAACCTGCAGTTCTATGCTTTAAACAGAGATGGCAAAAGAGAGGCCAAAATTACAGACTGCAGTTTTAATGTCAAAACATTGTAAACAAAATTTGGTGCAAGGCTTGATTGTGTTCACATGAATGTATAATCAAGAATAGCTTTAATTAAACTGTGTTTGAACAGTGTTTTAAACTGTGTTTGTGTCTTACCTGAATGTTCCTGACTTTGTCTGAAACGTTCTCCTGGGACATTGTCTGGCCTGGATATGCCTTCTGTGAGTCCTCAGGAATAAATACACTCTCATGTGAAAAAGCTCGAGACCCTAGGGTGTTTAACTCCCTGTGTACACAGACATTAATACTTTTTTAAATTAAAGCATTTCAGTAAAGCACAAGAAATAAGACCTAATAACGAAAAAATAAAGACCTTCACCACCTAATTTCAACAGTATCGTCTCGTAAATGATCAATTTAACTTTCCCAATAAGAGCTTCATAAAGTTTTACAATACTCTGATTTATGATACAAGTATTGTACATCAGAATGGATAAATATTAATGAATCAATAATTAATTATTAATCAGACTGCAAATGGCTTATACTACATAAAGTAAAATAAAAGTTATATTCTGCATAGATTACACACAACAGACTCTCGCCAAGTAAACTGGTCATAACAAAAACATCAGAGTTTTACCTCAGATATGGATCATTCTCTTGGTTATCTGAGACCACCCCATTGCAAACATCGTCTGTGGAATGGCTAGGTTTAAGTTCTGATCCCTCAAACCCACGTTCTGTCTCCCTCCTTTTCTTCTTCCCAAACAGACGTCGGAATGGCTGGAATTTGCCCTGTCGTCGCCGCTCTGGTAAAAAGTGGGGTCAAGAGGGTGACAAGAAAGATGATAAATAATCATTAAGTAGTCTTAAAAGCTAATGCTAACTTTAATGTGTTTGTTTAAATATAATTGCAAATATAACAGTATTAATTCCTGCATGTGTGTAAGTAAGTGCCTGTAAGTGTTTTGAAGTAAGTTTGAATGTGTTTAAATGCAAATGAAATTAAACTTTTGAACAGACCAGAGGCTATAGAATCAAGAAGCTATAGTTGAAACAAGCACCTGTAATTATGGTGACCAGATGTCCTGTTTCTACACCCAGTATTGTCAAAGGACTGTAAGCACTATAATACTAAACAGGTATATTGGGACAAACGGAAATGGGCCAACATTTACATGGCAAATGCTAAATAAGTGCTTTTACAGCATGTTATGTGATCACCTGCAATATAAAGCGGTAACTTACTGCCATCATCAAGGAACTTAAAGTCTCAGTGAATTTCTTGTATAAGGTCCAGTGAGACACATTTTCATTACAATCCTTGTAAATCACATGTAAAAAAACTGTAAATAATGGATTATTCAGATAATATTTATAAGGATAAATAAGCATTAAATAAAATAATAGCATTAAATAATTTACAGATTTGTAACATTCATGGGGATTTTGGAGGGGGAGGTTGTTTTTTTCCTTGTTGATTTCCTTGATTTCCAAGATTTCCTTGTTGCTTTTCCTTGTTGACTGGATTGCTCACTGGAATTTTTGTGTAACACTTTTTTGTAAAATTGCTATGAATTTGTGAGATTGTGAAAAGTGACATACCAGTAACATTAATTAAAATAAATTTATAATAATAATAAAATATGCTTTACATTATCCAAAATAAGTTACTTTGTTACCTATGATGACAACAATACCACCAATCAAATGCCAACGTATAAATAGCTAATACATTAGTTTCAAGGGCCCATAAAGCCCATAACCACCTTGTGCAAAAAATGTACAGAATGATTATCATCCTACCTATTTAAATAGAAAACTGCCGGCACAAAGGTTCTCTCACATGACTGAATCATTCAGTTTCCATGTAGCTGTATTGAATGAATGATAAGAAAATGGACCTTTGGTTTGTGTGGTTTGCTATGGAGAGGCTGTACTTCCTGAGACCAGAAAGTTGTAATGAATCATAAACACTACAGAGATAAGAGCCAATCAGAAAAGCAGTGCTTACAAATGACTGTAATCATACATAATGTGATTACTACACTCACACAAGTGCCACAATTTAAAGGTCTGAGGGTGAGAATTTCTATTCATTAACCTTTTGATGTGTATGCACTTTTTAAAAAGCAAAGAACCAAGACCAAAGCACAAAGTTATTTCTTAATGTGCAGGATTAAATACTGTTACCTAGTCATTTTATTGGCCTTTCATGTGCTAAATTTCACATTCCATTCTGGTAGTCTTTTGTAGTATCCAGTTCTTTAAAAGACATCCTCTTCCAGGAAGTGACATTATCATTTTAGTGTGAAAATAACAGTTATCAATTAGCAATTTATTTAATAAAAATTTTCTTGTTTCACAAGATAATATTGAAGAAATCGCTATGACATTATCAAGTTATTAAGTCTGCTATATCAGCCATATATATTTTACAGAAATACTTACATTACAAAATGGGCTTTTTACAGAGCTTAAAACATACCACATAAAAGGAATAACCCTCCTGACTATCCAGTTTTCTCTATGTGTGTGTGTCTTTAAGTGTACAGTTCACCCAAGGCTCAAAAATGTGTGTCTCTGTCTTTTTTTGTGTTTGTAGGGGCTCCTGATGAAATGCCTAGTGAGACACGGCCACTCTACACCACAGAGTGGATCTGTTACAGGCTAAAAGTGGAAAGTAGTGTGGAGTTACACGGTAAGCGTGTTACTGCTCAAATCACAATGGAACAATAACAAAAAGTAGACATTGGGTATCTGCTCCATTCGTGGCCACTTACTTTGAAGTAATGATGTTTTAAATGATCATTCCAGAGTTAATGGCACAATAAGAATGTATGACTTAAAACAGCTGACCGATTTTAGGATTTATCGCTCACAATGACATGCTCTATCTCATATTGGCTTGTCACCTTCCCCTCAAAACTGCTGCTACTCCATTTCTCTGGCCCACAATGCAGTGCTGCAGGCATCTTCAGTCACTGAGGCATGTAATGTGAGTGGACACCACTCAACCAGAGAAACAGCACTAAGCAGTCCTCGGTGTACCTCTGTAGTATTCCTCCATACTACAACTACTATACAAAAGCTATAACATGTCTGTCCCACTTGACAACATAAGAATATTCAGCCCTGCTCCTCATACTCAAATGTGCCCTACAATGACAGTCGCTTTTTTTAACCTGCCACAAGTACTGCAAATCTGAACCTGACTGCTTCACTCCAAATCTAAGTATTTGTGCATGATTAACAGCATTTATTAGAATTTAACATAGTAAAATGAATTCAGAACTCAACAAGTTTTTTCAGTAGATGTGCACTTGCCCATGTTTTTTTTCTGTCCCAGCTACAACAGTGAATAGCAGTCTTAAATTAAAGCATTTCAGTAAAGCACAAGAAATAAGACCTAATTACGAAAAAATAAAGACCTTCACCACCTAATTTTAACAGTATCGTCTCGTAAATGATCAATTTAACTTTCCCAATAAGAGGGCTTCATAAGGTTTTACAATACTCGTAAATGAGTATATACTACTTGTATCATAAATACAATGCTTGATTTATGATACAAGTATTGTTCATCAGAATGGATAAATATTAATGAATCAATAATAGTATGATGGGTATGAATATCCCTTCATACCCATAAAACAAGTTCAACTCAAACATAAAACATGCCACACACAGTCATTCTTGCTGAAAGAATGGAATTTTGTCACAGGGATAACTTTAATAGTTAAACATGGTTTAAAAGTAGAGGGCAAAGTATTTTCCCAGAAAGGTGTGTAAAACCTAGAACAGTGATAGTCAAGTTTGAAGACACACAGACACAGCACACATTTCTTAAAGAGACAGTGCTAATAATGTATTAAAAAGAGAAAATAACTGCTAGGCATGTACTCAATGCAGTGAATGACTGCACTGTCACTTTAAGAATAGGCCCTCAAAAGATCCTCACTCTGTTTTGGTGTTTACCTGGACCTTCAGATACTGTTACCTCTACCCATGCCTCACTCTTAGCCTCCTTACTGTCCGTCGGCATGGTTATGACGGGCTTTGTCTGCAGCAAGGATAGAGGTGGGATAAGCAAAGAGATGAAAATCATAAGAGATATAAAGAAAACTTCTTTATTTATGAATTCTAAACCTCTTATCAAACTTTTTTGAAAAAACCTCTCACTTCACTAATTTGACTTCCTTTATTTTTGTGTTGATCTCTTGGTTCCAAATAACTTTTAACAGTTCTGAATGGTGGGCTGTGGTGGACACAGCAGACCACCAAGATCTAGCATACTTCACTGGGACTGCATTTCTCCACACTGTGTTTCAGACACCCCAATCAGCTCTTTAAAATGCTGAAAGTGCGCTCAACTGCATTATGGGTCTGGATATATGCTTGGTGGGTACAATTTATTATTTCTGCTTTCAGTGAATGGCAATAGTGCAATGTTTGTGAGTTTTGTAAAAGCACAATTTATAATAAGCCTAATTTACACAAGAAGTAAATTAGTGTTTACCCTGAAAATATATGTATGACAGTAAAAGTTTAAATAGAGTGCAGCAAATTGTAAATTGAACTGTGCGCGTTTAAAGGATATCAAAGTTTTTTGGCACTGAAATAACACACAAACTTTATAGACGCAAACTTTAAAGCGCACCCACACACATACTAGCTTAATGATGAGCTTCACGCCATAGCCATGTGTGTGGGTGGCTGCCCATTAGTGTATAATTGCAGTGTATTATTGCTGTAAATAGCATCATGGCCACAGTAGACACTCTACCTCCACAGCTAACAGAGCACCATTGCATTAGATATGCGCCTGGTCAGCAAACCGTGCAAAATCGAAATTAATGGCTTTTTAGGAAGTACTTTTTCTACCATTTATATTGATGGCACCTACATGCAAGTTATTGCAAAATAAAGCAAGACACAGTATATTGCAAAACTGTAAAATGTTTTGTTCCATGCTCAACTTAAATTTCCGATTTCTGCACATAATATTTTTATCAGTCACTCCAAAAATAAGCCGCTGGAATGCTATTAGAAAACACATTTTTTTTCCCAAATGATGGTCCCTTATTTCTAGGATTTAAAAAAACAACTTTCTATTTTTCCAAAACATTCAGTACACATGAAAAAAAGCCAAGATTTTAAATTGCCATTATTGTTGCCAGCGCACAAAACACATTGCCTCAAAACCTGCATCTTTTGGCAGACAGAAACCCTTTGGCAACACAGCACAGCTAAACAGAGGAAACTGTAACTGATTACTGTATTACTTTATACTCATGTATAAATGTGTTGTTTGTCTTTGTGTGAAAAGTGTCCTCTTATGACTCAGGGTCATCCGGAAAGTGTCACTGTCTGAACGGGCTCAGCTGTCAGAAAACAAGCTTCATTTGAATGTATTAGTGTGTGTGTGTGTTTGCAATTCCAGATGTGTTTTTGCACATGGACCTGTGACACAACTGCACACGAGTTTGTGTCTTTGTGGTGTTCTGCACATGTACGTAAATAAACATTCTGGGGTCGTGGGTATCAAAGAAGCTCCAGACGGGGTAAAGACAGAAGCAGCAGGCGCATGCATAAAGAAAATACCCCAGACAAACATAAACAACAGTTTTACAACAGCAGAGTAGCATCAGTTGCTCCAGTGCTAATTTAACCTCATTTTTAATGGTGCAAAATAATGCTATATTATTAACATTAACATTATTAACCCAGATCTGCCTATTTGGCTGTTTGTAAATAGATACCTGGAACCTGTTTCCCTAAGCGTTATATCAATAATTCTATTTTATAAATCATAAGATATCCCATAAGATAACTCTCACAAAGGGACTGAAAACCCAAAATGACTCCCTACAAGTGGTCTTCAAAATTGCAATAAAATGCATGCTAGATGAGAAAATGACTGCAATGGCTAATAGCTGAGGTTAGTTATGTAACTAAGGCCAGGCAAACCAGCACATGGAAGAGAAAGCTTGACCATTTACTTTTAATTAAATTCAAGCTTTGTAGATACTTTAACAGCTATCAACCACAACATACTGTACATATTGATACAAAACACTGAAAGGTTTTGATAAAAAGTTAGCATTTAACTTTATGCTACAGAGGTTGCTAGCTGGAAACTAGCTCAAAAACTGTGTATATACATTTACACAGACATTTAAATACGCCACAGGGGTGCACATTTATACAGCTAGCTGGATTCGCAATCTCTAAATATGCCACAAAGCACAGAGCTGTCAGTAAATCCTACACATTAAGCACAGCGCATGAAGCCTTAACTTAATGCAGTAAGTAGCAGTGACAAATCAATCTTGCTTTGCAGTGAAACTATATTTTATTATGATAGCAAGCTAGCTTCAGTCATACAATGGTGCTCCTTGAAGCAACAGCTACAAATCACCGAAGCAAAATGGGATGGCTGACTGCACAGCATATAGCAAAGCTGGTCTAGCCGACTGTACTTTTACCTAGTTTAGCCCCACAGCTGGACAGAGCTGCACACCACTGAAGGAAAACCTTAGGGAACATGGATTGAACCTTCTGGACCTTGATTTACAATGCTCTGTTGCTGCTCCTTGGCGCTTTAGGGAAAAATATAACAGAACCATCACAGCTTATATAGCTCTATACAAATAGTAATCATACAACATGCTGAGTGTTAACTGAGACATGACAACTAATATATCTAATTGAGCTGGTTCAGGGTGAATAATGGCAGCTGGT
>JAZGTK010003196.1:0-28240 GCA_036877625.1 Ambastaia sidthimunki | reverse complement strand
GATCTCCTCATAGTTAGGGTAGCTGGTGAGGAAGTGTTAATCTGACTTAATATCTTTCTGATAATTTCTCTCTGTCTCAGGTTCAGCTGCTGAATGCTTTATGGTGTAGATGAAGTACGACTCTCATTGCAGGTGACCAGATGCAGAATAGAGGAACCCAGAAACAATCATCAGGGTTTCCAGACTTCACAGCGCCACCCGCTGGACCGTCCTCACCTGTCCACAGCAGTGCTGATACCCTTCCACCGAACACCACTACCTGCTGACCAGGGCTGTCCTACAGAGGTCAGTTAACATACACATCATGAGCTCATATTTTTCTAGAGTCTGATCTGATCTCCCACTCTAGTCTGACATCTCTGGGAATCTGATATCCTGTATCAGATCTAAATGCTGTTGGTTAAACCTGCATTTTTTTTTTTACATTATTTCACTCATTGGACACTCAAACAGTGTACCAGAATTTGTCATTGTCTAATTTCACCTCACTGTGGCACTCTAATGTTATTCAGAGGATTTTAATAAGAACCCTTGATTGATCTTGGTCATGCTGAGTTGTTGAAAGTTTATATTAGAAGTTGTTTTAGGGCGTAGGAGTGTTTTGACAACTACAGGACTGCAGCAATAAAGAGCAGATAAAAGAGTGTTGAGGAAGGAAGAGGGAGAGCAGAGAGGACAGACACATGGAGTTTTGGTGATCTTGGACCTCCTGTCATGGTTCTGTGATCTGCAGCTGTGAGCGAGTTCTGATCATGTATATGGAGAGGAATTTGTGTGTTCTGGGCCCCTGAGGAACTTTGGGCTTTCAGGCAGCACGCTGCTGTTGTTGTTTTGTTTAGGCTGAAGGGTGCTGAATGGACGTGTCACTTCTTCGAACAGGAAACAGGAAGCAGCTCTGCGCTCTGTGGCTGCAATAAACCCAGGTGCCTGGACAGCAGAACAAGCAGAGATTGACAGAGAATGACATGATGTCGTGTGTGTGTGTGTGTGTGTGTGTGTGTGTGTTCTCTTTGGTGTTGAACAGAGAGAGTGTGTGTTTTGGGGAGTGTGTCTTCCCTTATGTTCCGCCTGTGGTGAGTCTCTTCTCTCTGCTTCCAGAATCCTTTTCACCAGCTTCCAATCACGCAAAAGCCAGTCAGAAGACTCAACCGATCTTTCCTCTCTGTTTGTATGTTTATTTCTTGTCTGTGTGTCCCAGTGCTGAAGAGAGAGCAGCGCGTGCTGGGGTCATCCTCTCTTGCACTGATAGACTCAACAGACGCACCGTTCTACTGCGGCCGCTCAGCAGGCAGGACCCGCGCAGCCACTGCAGCTTATTTCCTCCTGTAAGACTTTCAGACTGCTGCCTGTTTTTACATAACACGCTGCCTCTGCATTCATTACGAATCCAAGCTGTTTAATAATAAAGCAGCTTTAATTGTTTGTCCTGTCTGAGCATCTCTTTCAGTTACCAATAAATCATAAGTTTGGTTAGTTGATGTTTCTCTCATCAGCAGCATGGTTTCCTGTTCATCACCTACACGTAGGCCCTGACCTAAAACATTAGACATAAGCTTATGGCGCATAAGGAACGCATGTCTCAGAGATTGTGTGAGGAACCTGCATAAGATCCTGCTCACAGCTCTGCCTCTTGACCTTGTGCTCTCCTGCTGGTCCCGGTGGCACATGTGTTCCATGTTACCCCACCTCTCACCTCTGCCACCCAGTCAGAGAGCACCTCTTTCCTGGACAGCCAATGAGAGGATGACCTCTTTGAGCAAAATTCTCAAAAAATAAACAGGTGCGCTCCGACCAGTGAGAGGACGTTTACTTGCACGTCACTTGTATTAATACATTTTTGTCTGTTTGGAAATGTTGCCTTGTGAAAGCGAACTGAACCAGGAAAAAATTCCAACATTGTAACAATTTTAGTCCCTGTTTGAGAACAAAGCAAACCTACAGGTCTAAAAAGATCATTTATCAATTACTGTAGGGTTACAGTCTTTTATGGACATGATTTTCAAATCCATTTGAATGTGTTTTATGTGTTTGTGTGTTTTCTGGGATCTGGAACTATTCATCTCTCTGTGTGTTAGCTGGTATGATGTGTTTACAGTCTCTTTATTGTGACATATAAACTACGCATGAGATGAATGGTTTGACTAATTAGCATGTTGAAATGCGAGTAAGTGTAACGCAGCTTTCTCTAAACACCATTTAGTTCCCACTGGACGCTGGTCCTGCTGTCAGCATGCAGTAAATCACAGCAGGGGAGATGATGTGTGTATGAGGATGTTAAACTCTTATCAGGGTAATGGGTAACAGGCAGATGTGGTGTGTATGTGGCCTGGAGGAAAGGCTGAATGTTACACACCCTATACGGGTAGCTGTGAGTGTGAGAACCTACAATCTGCGCCAATCAGTCTTTTCGACCCTGCACACACTGCTGTCTGTACGGGGTTACCAGAGCCCTGTTATCTCTTTCTCTCTTCCCCTCTCTCTGTCTCTCCTCTCACCACTAATTACAGTAATTTTAAATGCAAATTAAATGCAGTTGAATTTGGCAATAAATCCACACAACTGTCATGATATCATTGACATGAATAATGAATCAGGTGGCGTGTGAAACTGCTGAACACACAGACCTTTAACTAAGTGGAAATGAGTGAAACACAAGCATGAAGCATATTTTTTTTCAAAATACATATTCCTAAAGATTGGTCACTTCCTGTTGATAAAGAGAATTGTCTGATCTGAGTGTAACGCACTGCTCAGGTATAGATGTCCAATCACAGGCTTTAGGCTACTGGTTGTTGATCACTTGGGTTTTGTCACAATGTGCTGTGTAGTCCCGCCCTCTCTGAACAGAAATGTGTATTAAACATCCAGATACTGAACAAATAACACAGGCAGCAACCTTTAAATATTCAACCACATGTGCTGATTTAAAACAGAGTAAGATTTCTAAAGTTATGACATAATGCTGTGTGTGTGGTGTCTGTGTGTTGTGTATGTTTGTAGTTTGGGTTTATAGTGTGTGTTTCACACAGTGTGAACACAGTGTGTTCAGTTATAAACTTTTGTAGCACTGTTATCTGAGTGTGTGAGTGGAACATGGCCAGCAGGTGGGTCACATCCTCTGAAACACCAACACAAAACTCTGTCGGTGGGCTCTGCATCATGCAACAGAGATTCTGTGTGTGTGTGTGTGTGTGTGTGTGTGTGTGTGTGTGTGTGTGTGTGTGTGTGTGTGTGTGTGTGTGTGTGTGTGTGCGTGTGTGTGTGTGTGCGCGCGCGTGTGTGTGCGCACGTGTGCGCGCTTGTGCATGTTTGTGCATGTTTGTGTGTGTGGTGTGTGTTGATTTGTCTCCATGTTTTATTTGCTCTCTGTTTGTCTACACCTTCATAAGTATTTGTTCATTTTAGGAGACTAAACAGCCTAAGACACCATTTGGCTCAGTGTTTTTCATTGATGTTTAGAAGCAGACAAGCCTAAAAATCACATGATATCCTGACAGAAAGTAGAATATCTACCCTAGACTGCTGGTATTAGAGACATTGAGCATCTGTGTGCTCTCAGTAAATGTTTTTCACCCTGTGGTCATGTGAGCTCTCTGACACCTGTTCAGGTAACTGGATCTTGTGGATGTTCTTGACTCTATAAAAAAACGGTCAAATTGTGTGCTGGCTGTAATCCTACAGTTCCTGCCATCTAATCCACTGACTGCCATAAATATTAGCACTTTCACTGTATGATTGTTTTAATAGTAGCAGATGTGGCAATTAACAGCGCGTTATAAAGTGCTGTGTGTTTGTTTTACTGCTCACAAATGTTCTCAGAGATCTGATCAGAGTAAATTCATATGTGGGAGTCGCAGCGTGGGAGATGTGTTATAATTATTTGACATCTGCTTTGTGTGTCGTGTGTGACTGTGTGTTTGTTTGTTCTGTGTTCATGCACTTCCCGAATTGTGTGTGTGTGTGTGTGTGTGTGTGTTTGTTTGTTTGTTTGTTTGTGTGTTGTGTGTTTTTGCATTCCTGAATTCCGTGTGTGTGTGTGTGTGTGTGTGTGTGTAAAATGTAATGCTATGTGTGTGTGTGTGTGTGTGTGTGTGTGTGTATTGTTCATGCACTCACTGAATTCTGTGAGGGTGTGTCTGTGTTGTTCATGCACTCACTATTTATTTGTTTATTTGTATTTTAGTTTTTTATAATGTTTGATATTGTTTAAAATGTCTGCTGTATGTCCTTTATTTTTTGCTAAAACATTGTCTGAATATCTTTGTATTTTGTGTGTTCTGTTAGAAAGTGCAGCTCTTTCTGGATTTTGTTTTAATTGCAGTGTGGGCACAAGCTCTCTTCCTGTGGCAGCCATGTTTTCCTGTGTTTGCCCGTCTCTATTGTGAGGTTGTGTCTGTACCTGGTCAAGGTGGCTATCAGTTTTTGTCTGTCACTGTGTACTGTGCACTGTGTAGTCTGCCATGTTCTATCCGTTTTTAGGGCCAAATAGCATTACATTTTACTTTGATGTTACGTTTGAGTTTCCCAATGAGTGATGTAATTGTATTTCATTTGTGCTGTTATTTGCTTGAATGTAATTAGTTTGGTGGTGTTGTTTTGATTCAGAGCAGTTTTTCATCAGTGTGATAAAAGTCAGTAGATGTTAGTGGAACATCAGGACTGAAGCTCTGGACCAGTTGAGAGAGGGGATTGGTTCCTTTGCTTAACTGTTGGTATTGCAGGGCTTTATAATGGTATAAATGGGAGTAAACCTGTTTCCAAAATTTGATGGCCTTTTTTTGCACCTTTGTAATTAGTGTATATTTGCCTAATTTTGCCTGTGAATTCTTGATTTGGTTTTGTAAGTGAACCCCACACCTCACTGCCATAGAGAACAACCGGCTTAATCACATCATTTAATATTTTCAGCCAAATTCTATTTGGGATCTCTATGAGACGTTGTCTTTTTATAGACAATGCATAGAAGGACCTGCAGGTTTTATCTCTCAGTTCTTTCACTGCAGGGTTAATGTTTCCAGTGGACGAGATTTTTAAATTTAAATTTATTAAATGTGAATTTCAGTCACTCTTTCAGATGGTCTTTTTCTCAGTCTCTCTCTTTCTCAACATCAAACCTCCTTTTGCGCTTAGGTTTTAGTGTTTATAACTAGCTGTTTATGAAAACAATAGAAGAATGTCCCTATTTAGATACACACGTAAGCTTGTTTGTGTCTGTGTGCGTGTGTGTGTGCGCGTGTGCCTGTGTTATTACTCTTGTCTTTGCTGAGCAGTAGTTTTGAGGTGACAGGAAAGCCCTGCTGCTTTTTTCTTTCAAGCTCCTGATGTGTGTTTGGGCCATGGGATCAGATTTTAGTTACGCTGTTAGCAGTGAGATGCATATAATGATGTAATTGCTTGTTTGGAATGGAAATCTCTTGCCTGCGAGTTGTTTAGATTGTGGAAAGATTCCCTTAGGGAATGGTGTGTTTGTTCACCCACTGACCCTGTGGCTGGTTCGATGAAGGTCACCCAGCTGCCGTGTGTTGGCACTCAAGATCAGATTGTTATTTCGGAGAGTTCAATTCTTTTTGGGCTCTGAACTGTGAACTCTGTCTATGAGACATCACACTTAAACACACTGTTTTCTTGCTGGGAGTCGTCTGTTTTCTTTCTCTGTTGGTGCTGAAATCAGTACGGTTTTCCCTCAGTTCCTCTGTCTGTCCTGACAAAAATGTGCTAAGACATTCGCTGTAGCTTATCTCAAATATTTTTGCGCTCTTAAAGTTTGTGTTCTCTGCCTTCTAGTCTATGTTATGAAACCAAATCTTTTTTTCTTCTGGTGCTTTGTGACCCCCGAATCAACTGATAATTGACAGGCAGTCAAAACAGTTTACCTCTCTCTGTTCACAGCCTCAGACACTTCACCCTGAACCTCCCTCAGCATGCTGGCGTGGCACAATCTCCAGGTCACCTCAGAAACTCGATATATTTGAGATCAGTAGCAGCTGAGGCTTTCGGTCATAACACTTTGTCAAAATTGGCGTGAAACTCCAGATAAAATCGTTACGTGCAGAATTACATTACAGAGAAACACAAACCGACTTTGAGGTGGAGCATGTGTGACCCGAGACTGTGGTTTCAGCTCAGGTGAGAGGGCGGTACTTGAGGACAAACGGGGTCACTCACTTAGGGGAGCAATTATTAGAGGGTGATGTATGTTAACCTGAAGCCAGGCTGAGAGCTGTTTGGTTAGGATGACTTGCAAGGAGAAATGACCTTCACCTGTATAAGCAAGATTACACCTTTAAAATAACAGGTAAGACAGAGGTGAACTATCTTGAGCAGATGAAGAACATCAAAAAATCATCTTCTGGAATCTGTTTAGTTTTTTATTTCAATAAGACTGAACAATACACCTTGTTTCAAAGCAGCTTTACAGAAAGTTTAAAGCACATTAACAAAATGATGCTTTTATATGCCTGTGTACCCCAGTGACTGTGACAAGGAACCAAAACACTCCATACAGCCTCAGCAGTGGAGAAACCAGACTTAGCTTGTCATTCACCAAGCTCCACACATGTTCATTTTAAACTCTCTTGACTAATTCATTATACATAGTACAATATACAAACAAACTGTTGTCTGCTATTTTGTAAAAGACACTCCACTGTGTGTTTATGTGGGTGCTTTTCAGGTATGATGTAAAACACAGCAGTAACATTCAGCTTCCTGTTTGAGATCCATCAGCTGATTTCTACTGTAGAAACCGTTCACAGGTTCTTTCTGGATCCGCTAATGTTGTCCTTCTCATGGTTGCTGGTGTTGAATGTCATGTGTTTCTATGGTAACAAGTGTTTTGTTCTGTTGTAACATGTCGGTAGTGTTTTTGCTCTGATGGTGAAGGACCAAAAAAACCTGGACTGTCTGTCTGTGGTTTGTGAGTGCTGTGGTCTCAGAGAAGCACCTGGGTCGCATCTTCACAACATCACCTCTCACTCACCCATCGTTTCCTTGCATTGCTGTTTTTTGTCAGCGTAACCAAAGCAAAACATCACCAGGGCCAAAGAGCGTTTCTGTGACCTAACAAAGACGCAGGTATTTGAAGTTCAGGTCTCTAAGGGACTCTTAGGCACACTGTCTGAAGGCACATTGCAAACTGCAGGTCATCTTCAGTGAGAGCCAAATCTAGAGTTTAATTTCCTACTCCAGTAATTATTCTGGCCTCACTTCTGAGTTCCTGCTTTGTTTTCTACACCCTTAAAAATTAAAAATTGTGTTTACTTACCTACATGTTATTTAAACACCATCACAGATTTATTTCTTCTGTGGTTTCAAGCTTCAGAAAAGCTCCATTGAAGTATTGTAGTCCAAACAACTTCCAAACGTTTTCTGAAATCAAGACAATGGCTTCATGTGAAAAACAGATCCAAATTTAAGTTTTTATTCACCAAAAGAAAACATTGGTTCTTTCACACAAACGATGATGTTTTAAGATTGAATATGCCAATAGGGTTGTACAGCGGAAACAAAGTCTCAGTTTAAAAGGACATGAGAGTGAGTGATGAAGACAGAACCTTCATGTTTGGGTGAAGGAATCATTCCAACTGATTTGTGTGCTTCAGAGTGACTGTAACAGGCATGTTTGTAGTTTTTTGGTGTAATTCTTTAAATACCTGCAGCTGGCTGAAAAGATTCTGAATGTAACATGTATTACATTTACAATTAGGCATTTAGCAGACGCTTTTGTCCAAAGCGACTTACATTGTATTAGCAGAGGTGTGATGTCTGTGATTCACAGAGGGTATAATATCTTTCCTCAGTCTCTCCCACATTTGAAGACTGCAGTGTGAGATTCCACCCTCTGCTTCCAGACTACTCAAAGATATATCAGCACTTTGTGAGTGTAGTAAGATTGTCTGAGTTACTCTGGCAGGTCGTGACCTACTTGTGTCTTTGCTGTGGTGTAGCAACAGAACCAAACCACCGTGTGTTTGGGTCTTCGGGCTTTGATGCACATGCGGCCGTCACATCTCACAGGACGTATTGAACCCTGCAGAATAAGGCCACTACACTTTATGGTAAATACTTTTAAGTGCTTTTGTTTACTTCGAATGGTGTCTCAGACTTGAGGCGAACATTCTCTGGCTGTAATGTCTGAGCACACAAGGGTTCCCAGTATTCTCTCGCTGTTTGAGAGTGTCACGCGACTTCTGAACTCAACCCGACCTTACATAAAGCGTTAAGTGTGGGTGGGCTTCTATAGAAGCTGTGTGTTTGTGCATGGGTGTGTGTAAGCATGTATTTGTGTGTGCATGTGTGTAATTGTGTGTGTGTCATTTGGTTTTATAATAGCATGTATGACTGTCACTGATCTAATGTTTCTGTATTATTTAGTGAAGCCCCACCCACTCTAGTAACTTGTTAGGGTGGAGTGTCAAATTTAAAGTAATTTGTATATTTGTTTCTAGTTGTTACTGAATTTTGATTAGTATGAAATGTTTTGAAGTGTAATCCTCATGCTCACAATCGGAAGGACACAAACACAGTCACACACTGCTGTGTTATGCATAGTGTGTGTGTGTGCATGTGTATGGGGGTGTGTGCGTGGACGTGCCTGTTTGTGTGTATGTGCGTGTGTGTTTGTGTGTGCACTCGTGTGTGTGCACTCGTGTGTGTCTGTGTGTGTGTGTGTGTACCGCACACAGTGAAGAAGACAGTGATGATGTTTTGTGTTATGTATTACCATAATCTCCCCAAAACTGCATAAACAGTGTGGTGTTACTGTTTCAAGATCTAATCACTGCATTTTATCAAGAGTCTGTTCTGTACCACACAGAGAGAGATTCACACAGTTCAGATTGAGTTGCAGAGAAGGGAAGATATAGACTGTGAATTTTGGTGTTATGTTGCACTAATGAACCCCTTCGTAGTTCGTCAAAATTAATTTAGCTTCAGATGAAACATAATATCTTTTGCCAGGGCACTGCAGTTTTAAACGTGTGTTACATGTCTAATAACTGAGGAATTCTGTCTGATGTCATGCCAGTGTTCAGAGGACTGAAATAGATTCTGTGTGTGTGTGTGTGTGTGTGTGTGAGAGAGAGAGAGAGAGAGATCTGCAGCTGTAATGAGAGTCAGACAGAATTCTGAATGAAATGCAGATGTGTGACTGAGAAAGTGAGACGTCTGCAGGGCAGCAGGTGTCTGAATGTGTGTGTGTTGTAGGTGCGGGACTGTCACCTGCAGGCTGCCTCAGGCTCTGTGGAGAGTTTGTGCAGCAGTGAGGCTCCCTATGGGCAGGACAGCGGCTTTGGCAGCGACAGTGCATTTTTTTTCCACAGTTAAAGGTGGACATCATTCACCCGCTGAGGGTCAACCCCACACTGGCTAAGATTGAACAGGCCAAAACTTTTGGAAGACAATTTCAGGAACAGTTTCTCAGTTCCTGAGAGGGAGGGAGACCCGCAGCCCAGACCACCTACAAGCTCCACCCACCCCTGCGACAGGGACACCCACTGACTCCTGAGCTTCTGTTGCGCTCTTTGCAGACGGTCATACCCTTCCACAAGATCACGCTGCATACAGTGCTGATGCCAGTTGCTATGGAGATGGAGTTGCACACCTCACTCCCCAGTCTGATCTCTGGCCTGATGGGCTCTCTGACCTTAAAAAATGCCCGCAAGTCAGCAGGTTAGTCATGTGCATGGCGCTCGTTCCCTCTATAAATAGCCGCTGCTGTCATTAATTCATGTGGTGGAGCATGCTGTGTGTGCTGCTCTTGATTGGGTCCTTTAATCCAGCTCAGAGCTCAGTTCCTGTGACCCACAATGCACTGCAGCAGAAAATCAGAGCATTTGTTTTATTTACATTAGCGGAAATCCAGTTAATCCTTCTGAGCTTTTAACAGAGCTGAGAGTGAATCTCCACATCAGACCATAACCAACCAATAAGGAAGTTGGTTTCCATCATGTGTGCTGGTGTTTGTCAGCATCTCCATGCCGCAGGCTACAGAAGATCAGATACAGAGACTCCTGACCAAACCAGAGCAGAAAACCATAGAGCAAGGTACAGCTTACACTTCATTTCTCAAACTTGGATTTTCTGCAAACAAATATAAGTGGGACTTGCAACAGTGCAGAAGTGTGGTGGGTGTTTGATTTCTGGTCCAAGTAAACAAAAACTGTGTGTGTGTGCATTGTGTTGCTGCTACTGTCTGACTGTCTATGTGACAGTTTTCATGTATGTGGCTGTGTGCGTATATTTTGCTGTGTCTGTTTTATCAATTCCCTGGGAATCAAACCCAAAACCTTTTTTGCAGCTAACGCAGTGCTCTACCAGTTGAGCTACATTCCAATTTTGGTGTAGTCAAAATCTCTCTCCTACTCTGTCTCACTCTAAGGTGTTTTGGGGTCAGCTGCAGTTTAACTGTTTGTCTCAGATTCAAAAGCATTTACAGTGACGCTGTAACCATATCCCAAGCCGTGGGTCAGCAACTTCCTTAGAATCACAACCGTTCCCTTCAATACCATAGACGACCCGAACATCAGCATGGTCGACCTGGGAGATGTTCAGAGGTTTATGTGTGTTTTACATGAACGTGTATCAAAGGCCAGTGTGTCGTTGTTGTGTGTGTCAGAGGTCAGTGTGTGTTTTACTTGAACGTGTATGTGTTTCAGAGATCAGTGTGTTTTACATAAACGAGTACATTTGTACATCTATTTTTTGAAGACCGGTGTGAGCAGTTAGACTATCGAGTGAAGATAAAGAGTGTGAAAATGAGACATTTTGGCTGGTCCTCACTTTCTGTGACCCCTTTAAACCTTTGTTTTTTGTTTTTTTAAAAAGCCTGGTTTCACGGTTAAGGTGTGTGTAGTAATTAGTAAGGGGTAAGGGGCTAGAGATTCTATTGTGTCAATGAATACAGATAGCTGTACAAACGTGTGTGCATCAATGTGTGTGTGTGTGTGTGTGTTTTTGCATGATTGTATTGTGTATGTTTGTGTGGGATTGTGTTGTGTGTGTGTGTGTGTGTGTGCCAATGTGTGTGTGTGTGTGTGCGCTTTAAGAAAACATTACAAATCAAGAAATTAACAGATGTAGAGATGTTCAGATGTTTTAGGATTTTTGTGTGTTTTAAAACTTGCCGTCAGACACTGAGGAGACCATCTTTAGTCATTACATGATTTAATGACACACAAGAAGTTCTGCAGTTTGGTCAGGTGGACACAGACGAAAACAGAGTAACCAAAGTCACCAATACAGCTGGAGAACCCATAGATCTCCACAGGTACAGAATCAGCTGTGTGTGTGTGTGTGTGTGTGTGTGTGTCAGTGACTAACAATACAATATAATCTAATTGACAATATAATCTCAGTCTGTCAGGTGGGTAAGTAATTTCGCTATTGGTTTTGTGAGCTCATAGACACACACACAGAGTGTTTAGTGCAGAATTCGTTGTGTGTGTGTGTGTGTGTGTGTGTGTGAGAGAGAGAGTGTGTGTGTGTGTGTGTGTATTTAGATGTGAGTGAGTGTAAGTGTGTGAGTGTGGGGGTGACTTGCATGGACAGCAACTATTGTGCTGCAGCACCTGCATACACATGCAACACTCAATGTGTGTCTGCGTTTTTCACTCTTTATGAATGTGATGTGTGTGTCATTATCTGCTGTGGGTCATGCTGGATGTGTATGAAGCCAGTAAAATTTCCTGTCACTGCAGCCACAGTCTGAACATGTCTGAAATGCACTTTACTGTGGGACTGACTGCATCAACCACGTCTGTCTGTCTGTGTTGCTGCGGCCACAGGTTGTACCGCTGCCCTGTCTGTCGTCCTCTCTGCGGTTCAGTGGGACTGATCGCTAAGAGTGTTTATCCGGTCTGTCTGTCTGTTGCCCGTTTCTTTGACCACCTCACTGATGTGCTGATGTTCTTTTATGTACGCTGCGGGTTCAAACCCTGATGCTGCGGGACTCATATGGATGGCGCAGCGTCTGGTGCTTTTGTCCTGTGCAGCTTTGGTTTGTTTCTAAAGGATGGTTTTCATTAGGCTAGTGTCTTTTGCTCTGTTTTTAAAGAACACTCAGGCTGTTTTCCCCACTATGTTGTTGAGTGCGGTTTGGAGGGGGTCGCATCTCTTCTGTGGCATGTGAATGACTTCAGGGCTGTGGACAGTGTCTGGGGTGCGTTCAGTATGGAGGCCATTAGCACCAATCTGGATGGAATTTGGGTGGATATTCAGCTTCCTGTATGTTCCTTTGGGTGGGGGGTTCATCACAGTAGCTGCTGCCAAACTCCTAAAAAACACACACACACACACACAGATGTTCTCTCACACAGCACAGCTAATGGTCTTAATTTCACACAGAACAAATACATCTCATGTTTTTTACATGTCCTCATGTTCCTCTGCCTCTGATAAAACTCTATCACGCATTTTCGCACAGAAACAAAGATCTGGTTATGATGCTGAACCATCAGCACTCTTGTGTCATGAAAGGGCAGCAACACAGCAGATCTGAATGACGTGTGTGTGTTTAATAGTGATGGTGTGGCGTGTAGAGGGACAAAGCGTGTGTGTGCATGTTCCCGTGTGTGAGTTTGTGCGTGCGTGCGTGCGTGTACCTAGCTAACAAATTTGTCCCCAAAACTGACACATTTGATGTCCTCATGGGTTCTGCTGATGTCCAGATCAACAGACAGGAGATGTATGTGGCAGTCACAGAGCACTGGACCCTCAGTGTGTTTTTTGCATGTCCAGTTTTGCTGCTCCACGCTGAACACAAACATATGCTCTGCTTGGCCGTTTGATCTGAGATGAGGGCCGCTGTTTTGGATTCTCACTGAAGGTCAAACTCGGCCACAGGCGCTTGAGAATGGGCTGTTGTAAAAATAAACGGGGCTCGAGGTGCTCGGTTTGCTGTTTACACCCGCCTGCCACTTCCTGATGAGTAATACAGTGCTGAGATCTGAGAAATTATGTCATTTCCACACTGCAGCCCACTGGAGCTGCACAATCTCCCCAAATTGACTTCAGCCTTTGATTGGCCATGTTTTCGTAACAGAATCTGCCTTCAAACGTGCAGGAGATTCGGGTCTGGCTGGGTCACTGTTCGCTCTGACCCCAGCGTTCCTTTATTTGGCGTTACACATTTCAGCTCAGCTCATGAGTGTAAATGTGATCTGACTTTGGCCTAAAATTCCCCCAAGATTCCAAGAGTAACCACTGTGTTCACACTGCCAAATCTTTAATCAACATTAATGTTTACATGTGCGTGCACACACACACAATGAGGGTAGTAATTGTAAGTTATTTTGAAGATGAGGTTATACAAATGCTCCATAAACTGCTAATATTGTAAAGACAATTATAATTATTATATCTGATCTATTGTAATACCAGCTGTTTGCTTTCAAGCAGCCAGTTCTTTCCAGTTATTCACAGGTGTTATTGACCTACAAAATATTATTAAAAGTTAATAAAAACTAAGAATGTTTTTCTTTGCTTCTTCATCCCTGCGATGCCCACAGATCCCATAACCACGCCCATCATCCCCACAGACACGCCCAACACACCCAGATGGACAGACAGCATTGATATCAACAGCCCTGGAACCCAGGTGCCCACACACAACTCCAGTTGTTTAACACACAATGGCACAACACACACAGCTGAACAACATTTACAGTTAGGCATTAGCAGACGCTTTTATCCAAAGCGACTTACAAGGTGAGGAAAACAAAGAAGCGATAAATCATAAGGAGACAATAATATCAGGAGTACACAGTTACAATTTTACCCAGAGTGCAACGTTTCAATGCTTGATAGGTGTGATACCTGTTGAGAGAGAGGAGAAAAGATTAGTGGTTTTTTTATTTATTTATACTGTGTGTGTGTGTGTCTGTGTGTGTGGTGTGTGTGTGGGGTGTGTGTGTGTGTGTGGTGTGTGTGTGTGTGTGTGTGTGTGTGTGTGTGTGTGGTGTGTGTGTGTGTGTGTGTGTGTGTGTGTGTGTGTGTGGTGTGTGTGCGTGTGTGTGTGTGTGTGGTGTGTGTGTGCGTGTTGGAAGAGTGGTTCTGGTCGGCAACACACAGGCTGTCAGCTGCTGAGTGGAGAGGTTCTGTTCATGGTCAGCACAGCAACAGGCGTTTCCTATCACAGAGATTCAGTGTTAACATAACACACCCCTGTACACATCACACTCATGTGCTCACATACACACACACACACAGTCATCAAAAATCACAGATGTTGAGCTTTTTTGCAGTTACATTAAATACAGCGAGACACTAGTGTGTAACATATGATCATGTACTGTGAATTATGCTGGTGTCATTAAAACAAAACTTAAACAATATAACACAAAATACAGTTTACTATTACTACATAGCTCTCTGTAATACTTGATTCTGATTGGCCAGTCATTTCCTGAAATCAACCACGTAAACTAACACACTACTAACTTCTTGTTCTTGCATTGATTAAATTCAGTGTCCTGCCCAACACTGACGATAAAATCACCAACCTTGCTTTAATACTGACCCCTAGTGGCTACCTGATATCATACTTAGTCATACAGGCTGTGAATTCTGGGAAAACAGACACCTTGTAAACATTAAACACAATGTTATAAAAGCACCTGGACCAGTATGACAAGCAATCCAGGTACAGAGTAATTTTGACCAGTATTTCTGTGACCAATATTTTTAGTTTGAGTACAACTTTGAATACAAATGAACTAATTTAATATTTCAATCATTTATCAAAAACTTGTGTGCATTTACTCATGTAATAAGTAGCCTGTCAGAGTTTATTTTGTGGTAACAAACAGCTGGATGTACATTATACAAACAAACACATTTGTTTTCTTTCACCCCATTGTCTCTCTTCCTCTCTTAGGGTGATGGGGGTTGTGAGTGGTTGTCTGAACAGCAATATCATCGACTGGAAGATTTTGTAACCGTAGCATCTCAAAATCTCTCTCGTCTCTGCAGCAGCAACTGATCGTCACCACAACTAAAACTTCTCATTACCAGGCTGGCCTGGCCTTCGCACACGTCTTTATTTGGAAGTTCATCATGGTGAAGAATAACACGCTTCATATCAGCTTCCACTGACACAGACTGAAGATGCAGAATGAACTCGGTTTGTGTGTTATCACTGAGGAATGAGGCTATAATGCCCATCTGTGTAAATGTTAAAATATTGACAACTGTATTTGTGTGATGCTGAATATAAGGCCTTTGATTTGTATTTTTTTGAGATGCAAGAATGTTTTTTTTACTATATTTAATATACTCCTGTTTCCTAGGCTAATGAATCACTTGCTTAGGTATAACAAACATTATTGTACAATGTGTCACTTGTGGGATCTGATTTTGGTCCTGTGTGCTGCATGTGTGTTTGTGTGTTTGGTGACAGATGGACACCAGCGAATGTTTCTGTGGTTCATACAGAGACCTGCAACAGACAAACGTTCATTTATTTACAATCATCTGTTTGACGCTGGTTTATCACATGTGAGAGGGCAGATCTCACCTGCGTCCGCTCCATCCGTCTCTCTCAGACTGTCTACAGAGAAAACATCAGCTCACATGATTAAACATTCATTGTCTGAAAATACTATCCTGTTTGCACTTCACTAACTCTGCAAATTAAAAGATGAATAAAGACGAGGGTTGGTAGTATTTTTAAGGGCCATAATAGTCTCACAAATCGTGATTTGAAGTGAGCACTGTTTAAACATATAAACACTAAAACTGCCAAATTATGTTTGTTTTAAATCAGTGTGCGTGTGCGTGCGTGTCCACCTGTTACACATGGTGATGTCACTGTTTCACTTAACAGTTTTTGACTTTCCGTCGCCGCCATGTGTTTTGAGTAGCACCAGGAGATCTGATGACAAAAAGCAAAGTTGATCAAATTAAAACCATTGATGTAAAAGTGTTTATAGAAATTTAGATCAAGGATATTTGCATCGTTGTTGCGGATTAAAGTGGGTCATTAAATAAAAACGTTTGAGGTTTATTTAAAACAGTTGTAAGGTTTTTTTTGTGAAGTCTAAATGTCATAATATACAACCACCTATCCATCATAAACAGACTAAGAATCTTACTTTTATGCTTATGGGCACAGATAAGCATATCTGCAGAGAATCCTTCACCAGTTTCAATTCTGTGTAAACTGAAGCTTGTAATGAAAAAATGGCTTTTATTTCATTCTCTACTTCATTTAAGGTGCATATTGATTGTGGATGTTTTATAGCAGAAAAAAAATACGGTTTCATTTCCAATATACTAATTAATTAGTAAATAGATATGACCAACAATGCAGAATTGTTCAATTGAAAATTAAGTTTTAATGTTGTCTCTATATCTGTTGTGTTTGATAAACCACATGCAAAATTAACCTTAACAGTATAGTACCATTGTATAGAATTTTCTCCCGAAAACTGCAGTTCACCAAAGACAAACTCAAAAACATTTTGAAACTGCCCTTTTTTGACATCACAAATCAATCGCATTAAGGATTCGACTGAAGGTTGAGACAGTCTGAGGTGGTGTAACTGAGTAGAGGTAGGAGCTAATTTACATATTCATGGTTCCACATATACTAAATGGAGCAAAGTTTCAGTCAAGCTAATTTAAGCTTGAGGACATTTCATAGGAAAAACACTTGTCATGATATCAAATATGTTTAATGGATTAAATTATTGACTATGGGGAACTTTAATGAAATTCTTCATATTTGTATGAATGCAAACCGACATTTTCATATTGTCAGTTGGGCTTTTTTATAACAGAAAACAATAATCGGTGTCATTTGTAATTTCATATTGTTGAAACTTGTCAGTAATATAACAGGATAGTAGGACTCAAATTGATTTGTCATTTTTCAGTGTTGCAAAGCAGCTTTACAAGATTGTAATCGATTTATAAATATAAAGTTGACTGAACTGACAACAACTACATTGAATTTAAATATTTGAAAAATGGATGTGCAGCAGAAATACTGGTCCTTAAATCTGAAGGCACATTAATCTCTTAGTGGTTTATGAGAAGATAATGTATCCAGATGACCTACTAAAACAGGATGTACTGAGACATTTAGTCCATTAACATGATAGATGACAGGTATCATATTAAACCAGACACACCTTTTCAGTTTACATAAAAATGGCCCTTCAAAAGGAGTAAATTATAAAAACAGGACAATTTTATTACATGCAAAAAAACTATGAAACCAACATTAACATTACAAACTGAAAAGGAAAGAAATAGAAAAGGCTTTAAGATTGTATTTGGATATTAAGCGTGGTAAAGAACCAAAATTCCAGTGATGTAGAAATGGAGAAATCTCATCTGGGAGGGCCAGTTCTTCTCTGGCATCTTAAATCTGCAATCTGTAACTTTGTTAAAAAGGCAGAAGCTGAACAGAAGTTCATTTTTCTAAAACCTTCCAACATGAAACTGGCTTCAAATTTGTAGGCTGAAAAATAATCTGCCTCCATTTACTCTTGAGACATAAAAAACATCTTGAAGAACAAAGGTATTACCACAAAACCAATGTAAATCTTTAAAAACATCAAGTTTCAGAACTTAAAACATCCATTTCTTGTTTTGCCCAGAAAAATATCATGAAAAACTTGATTGTTTCATGACCTCTTTAATATTATAAATATAAAACAAATATTTGTGTAGCTTGTCCTGCACCATGTACAACACAGTAAAGCTTTTCTGGGTCTTTTCAGGAGATCAGTGAGTGTTTAAGGAAATTGTGGCTCTGACCTGAAATTCATAAATGTATTTAGTGTAAAGCTGCTTTGAAACAAAGCTAAATTGTTAAAAAATTAAATTGACTTGTATTTATAAACAGAACATGAGTAAGATGATAACCATCTCTTCATAATGTATGAATGTGACCTCTGACCTTCCACATGACCTCCCTCATGCCTTCAGTTCCACAGTTCTCCTGCATATCTGCATAATTGACTGAATGCATCTTGTCCTCCTGTTGTTGTGTGACACACACACACACACACACTTTGAGTAAGTTCAGAATCTGATGTCTGACACATACTGTACATGTGATGTTCACCTGAGAACACACGTCATCCTGCTCCTCTGTCTCTCTCCTCTGTCTCTCCCTCCACTTGTTATGCTCCAGCATTGGTAGAACCTTTTCCTCCCCAACAGCTTCCCGGAACGCCATGAAATCCGGCCAGTGTTTGAGTAGCTCCTTAAATACACACATCTGACAAACAAACACATACACGCAAACACACACAAAAACATACACGAGCAGGGTGTTGTGGTCATGCTGTTCTATAAGCCACAGCAATAATTGATCAGTTTGTGTGTGTTTTGGGACACCTGTGCCTCTCTGAACACATACGGGCCGAGTGATCGCTGCTCACTCAACATGCGCTGCGCAAGATCTGGAGGGATGTGAATCTGCAGTGAGGGGTGAATGGAGGAAGTGATGAAAGAGTTGAGGATGATGGAGACCTTCCTCTGAACCATGACATCATCACAGCGAGAATGACACAGATCCTGATTCACACACACAGGAAACCTTCTAAATTGAACTGAACAACATTTAAATAACAGAACTGCTTTCTCAACCCCAGAACCCGACATTGACATCAGAGAGCGCTTCTAATTGGCCTGAATCTAACTTCATTCCCATTGGCTGTTGACAGAATTTAATGCTGTTTTTATTGTTTTCAAAACGATAGATATCTTCTCAGAATGAGCGTTTCTCGCTCCTTTAGACGGCAGCAGACATCAGCCATGATCAGATCCTTTCTCACCTTGTACCTCTGAACTTCCAACCAGAAGAGAAGATCGTTCTCCAGCAGATCACCACAGAAACATAGAAACTTCTGGAACTGCTGACAGGTCACAGGGTTTAACAGAGCCCTGCGTAGACAGACAGACACTCGAGACGAACCCATCACTCCTGCATTAGCCCGCTGTCAGACAGACAAACAGGTGAACTCTAAACACCATCACATATTACAGTATATAATGTAGATACTGTAGATAATGTCTGGTACTTTTGTTGGAATTTAAATATTATTCTTTACTAATAGGTTGATGCAATACATTCATGCGGTATTATAAACATGTCGAGAGTCTCCCGAACATTTAAACAGGGTTAGGGAAACACGGAAAACAACATGACAAAACCTTTTTATTTCTGTTATTGCACCTGTTTTCTGCCAAAATAGATATAAAGGTAAAAAAATCTAATGGTAAAATTAGAATTAGGACAACATACAGTGACTTAATGTTAAACATGCTGAAATCAATGCTGAAAACTGCAGATTAGAAGACTCACCTTATACAACTGACGTCTTCTGTGACGAGAGACAGACTGCTGAACACTGACCACACCTGCTGACTGAACACCACATCCATGCACACACACAGACATGCACACGCACACGCATACACCAGCCGTCACATTATCTGATGAGCAGTTCTGTTGGCTAATTAGTGTAATTAGGAAACTGGAGGAATTACAGGTGTAATTCATTCTCTGGTAACATAAGGAGAGAGAGAGAGAGAGAGAAACAGAGAGAGAGAGAAACAGAGAGAAAAAGAGAAACAGACAAACACACTCATTTTTATCCTATATTATCCTAACTAAAACCATTTTCCATTTTAACACCACACATCACTACTGTTATTTTAAAACTGTACATTTCTTATCAATACTTGTTTATTTTTTTTGTATAATGCTTTGACAATATTGTATATTAGCACTCTTATGCCAATAAACAACTTTAAATTGAATTAAATTGAGAGAGAGTGAGAGAAACGGACACAGAAAAAGGAGAGAGTTTAATGACACCTGCAGTTTGTGACGTTTGATGAACTTTGAGTTTGAGAGAAACATCGGCAGCCAGATGTTTTCCAAACGCTTGTGAAGTAGAACCTGCAGCTCAGAAAGACTCTCACAGCCCAGAGCAGCGACCATCTGACACAACTACACACACATTCATTGTGCTGTTTCCCACACTTACAGTATAGACCGTCTGTGTGTGTGTGGGTTCATACCCTCATCTGCTGTTCTTCATTGGCACGGCTGCTGGGTCCAAATAGGAAGTTGCTGCTGAGGTATTTTGCTCTGATTTTTGAGTTTCTGTCCTCCAGAAGCCATTCGTCACTTGCAGGATTTTCCCTTAGTTGCTCCACATCCAGCCAGCACTGCAGATCCAAACTACACACACACACACACCTCAAACGTGTGAGCCGTACAGAAGAGGGGTCGGAAAGATTTTTTTAATCAGTTTCAATCCCCCCCAACAAAGCAAAACTGGACCAACATGAGTGGACTGATGGTGTCATCCACTGGGCTCAGAGCAGTTCCCCTTTTTACTATAAAGTGATAAACTGAGTGTGTGTTATGCAGTCAGTTCTGCTGGTTAGTATAACTCCACTTTGTTTAAAAAGAAGTGAAAAAAATTTGTAATCTTCATCTCTGTGCTGTAGGATATTCTCGGAGAACAAAGAGTCTGATAAAGCGAGAGTGGATAGAAGCTTCTGCAAATGTAAACCTGGGTGATTCTACAATGGTTTCAAGCACCTGGCTGACTTCTCCTCCAGGAAGGTCTGGAAATGCTGGAGTTCTAGAGGATTGCAGAGCAGAAAATCCAGGCAGATCCCTCGGAACTCATCTGGAACCTTTGACCAAAGATCTGGTGCTCTGGTGTCCTCTGCTGGTGCAGCTCTGAACACCTGAAGGACAATATATGATTAAAAACTTGAATATTATTGTATTGTGTTACAGTGTGTCAACGGTCTATTCTCATTCTCAAAACTCGCATACTTTGTCAAAATGTTTATAAAGTAAACACCTGGGCACTTTGTGCTGGGCACTACACAATCTCACAAAGCAATCCTGTGTGTTACCTGCTGTGGTTTTCTCTGGGCATGTGTGTAGAGAGTTTGGAGTGTCTGGAACAGCTCAGTCTCAGCATAACGCACTTCTGTCCATTGCGCCACCTGCAGGCAACAGAGATGAGAAGCGTTCAGCCCTTCATTGAACACTTTCATATGCTGGAGATGTTCAGAGATGGAGGTGGTGTGTAATGATGTTCTGACCAGCTTCAGCGATTCTGTGAGTTGGGCTGATAACAGTCTCCAGGGCTCTAGCAGGACAGTAAACACGTGTTCCTCAACCTCGTCAAATAGATCCTCAAACGCTGGACTCAAATGGGCCAGAACATACTTGTGGTTTTCCTCACTCAACTCAACGCTCATCTGAGCTCCACTGCAAAGGTACGAGTCGTACAGGAGCTGAGATGAGACAAAACAACAAGAGCTCTAGAGATACATGACTTCTGAATTCAACAATTTTTTTTCATTCTGTCTGTGTGCACGTATGTGCACCAGGGCTGTATGTCTGTGTGTGTGTGCCTGGCCTGTGCGCGCACACCTGAGCTGTGTGTGTGTGTGTATATATGTGCACCTGAGCTGTGTAGTGTACCTGAGCTTTGTGTGTGTGTGTGTGTGTGCGTGTACCTGAGCGGTTGTTTGTGTGTGTGCGTGTGTGTGTGTGTCTGTCTGTGCACCTGAGCTGTGTAGTGTACCTGAGCTTTGTGTGTGTGTGTACCTGAGCGGTTGTGTGTGTGTGTGTGTGTGTGTGTGTGTGTGTGTGTGTCTGTCTGTGCACCTGAGTTGTGTATGTGTACCTGAGCTTTGTGTGTGTGAGTGTGTGTCTGTCTGTGCTCTTGAGCTGTGTGTGTGTGTGCACCTGAGCTGTGCGTTGTACTCTGTACGGATCAAATCTGCCCTGGTAGAAGAGTTTACGATACTGCAGCAGGTCTGAGCAGAAATGAACAGCGTTTTCCCACAACTAAACACATACACACAGACACAGTCTTTAGACTGACATTATCATCAGAGCTTCTGTTCCACTGATCATGTTTGTATATAATCTGACAAAAACAGGAATAATACAAAAAAAAATCAGAAACCTTATTTGGACAAATATGTCCAAACTACATTATGAACATAAATACATAATGAATTTCTCAACTGCAATCTGTAACTTTTGTCTCTATATCGTCATCTCTGTTTAAAACATAAAATTGCAGGTAACTTCCTTTATCTTGACAAGATTATATTCTAAACAACTACTATAAGAACAGCAACAAACACTGCACTGCTTTCAGCTGGATCTTTTTCACTGGGTAAGGTAAGGGGACTGTTTTAAACACTTTTCTGCTATGTACTTACTCAGTAACTGATTTTTGTTCATTTGCAAACCAAAAAAGGTAAAGGTTACAGCTTTAATGACATTTTTTAAAAAACACATTTTGATTTTGGGGTGAAATATGATTTATGTTCTTGACAGATTCTACGAATTTGACTTTTGCTCAGATATTTAACTCTGACAGAGTTTATATTTTAAGAGTTGATCACACTATACCTGTTTCCCCGATGTTTGACAGAAACATGTGAAAACAAAACCTGAGGAGGTTTCAGTGCGTAGAACCTCCATTAGTGAAGCTATTTCACTACTGTCCACCTACACACAGACACACACACACACAAGCACACACAGAATCAGCACACAGATCATACTAACACGCATCATGAACTCAGATCATCTGCAGGAGAGACTTTGCTGAACCTTCTTATCACTGTAGACGCAGGAGGGCCGTGGTTCCAACACAGATGCGCCTGCGCAAATGGGAAAGTATACATGTGCAGGCAGGTCTGTGGATCTGCGAGTCCTGAGGTTCCCACATGCGGAACTGAAAATAAGATTTGAAATCTGCCACTGATCAGACAGACGCTGACCCCTGAAACACACACGTTGGGTTTTCATGTTTCACAGGGAAATTTCATAGACATAATGGATTTTATACTGTACAAACTTTATATTTTGTCCCTCTACACTAACCCCACCCCTGAATCATCACAGAAACGTTCTGCTATTTTAGATTTTCAAAACTATTTAATTTTGTATGATTTATGAGCTAGCTTCCTATACACACAGACACATACACAGATGTGCACTGCTGACCACAGCAGAACTTTACAGACGACAAAATATGATGATCCTTTGCAAGGACTGGGTACTTAAAACAATACATAATACATAATTACAAAAATAGTAAAGATCTTAAAATAAACCTGTGTCGAAAACCAAAATAAGATAAGTGCACCTCTTAAAACTTTCATTTTTTTTGTCATAGTGAACGTCATCTGTGTATGATTACACACAGGCACACACCAGTACAGCATCAGGATCTCCAGCAGACGTGGCTGAATGAGGCACAGCAGGTCCTCCTGCCAGCAGATGGTGCTGTTTAAACCCAGTCTGGACAGCAATTCTGTATTCAGAGCCACAGAACTGCTGCTGAGCAGATACTGACTCCTTATCCAGCCCACATACCTGTAGACAGAGACAGTTTGCTAGTGTGCACTACACTGGATCTGATATCAAGCCACTGCCAAGACTGCACATGCCTGCAAAATATATAGGAAAGTTCATGTGTGTCACATTTTAATTTTAAGCAAAATATCCAGAAACAGCGAGTGAGTTCTGCACAGTGACCATCACACACACACTCTCATTCACTCAACGACTGTGAACCTGCTCTTGTCCTGCGTTTTCAGCGTCTTTAGTCGTTCCACATCCATCCACAGACTCAGAATCTTCTCTCCCTGCCCACCTACCAAAAAACTCTTAAAGGCCAAAAATCTCTGTCTAGCACCACTCGCTGCTGTCTTCAGACTCTGAGAAAGAGCCGTTTGTCTTTGTGTGAGGTTCTGTTGAAATGAGTTGTGTTTGATATTCTTTACTTCCACCCGACCTCCAAACAAAAGATCACAAGAGTTTAGGGCATCACAGATATCACAAATATCACAGATTTATGGCATACAATTCCGTCACAATCAGACATGTCTCAACTGTGCCTCTGTCTGTGAATTAATAGAAAAAATAAAAGGCACCATTAGCTGTGCAGTTATGGAGCGCCTCCTGCAGGCCGACATTTGAAGAACCGATACAGAGACAGAACTGATTATAGCACTGTAAACCAACCACAACACAGAACATTTCACCAGCAACTCAAACCAGAACTCACAAATGACAACAAAAGTATTTTCTAGTAAAGCAGGTTCCTGTGTGTACCTGATCACACAGCTGAATGTGTGGAGGAGAACCATCATCTTCTGTGGTGTGATGTTCTGGTTTCTCTTGACCACTGAATTCAGACAGACATTTAGCCAACCTGTGCTCAAACCCCACAGAGGAAACATTACTCACACATTCATATGATCAGAATGACACGCTAGTATCTGCTTGGCAAAAGATCATATTTACGTTATCTTTTTTTTTTTTTTTTACAATTTTTGCAACAATACATAAATAGATAAGTGTGAAAACTACACATATTGTCATGTAATGTTTACTTGTTTATAATGCTTCCTAATCTGATAGTGTTTACATTCTGTAAATTGTGTAGCTTATGAAACATTTTCCTATTTTCTGTCTATACTGTGTTAGAAACTCTGTATGTTATGTTGATTGTCTGGTAGCTAATGCATAAGAGATATTTAAAGCACATGTCTATATTCATATAGATTTAAACTAGAATCACAGATTTCACAGCAAAAATAAATCTGACGGACTGTTTGCACACTCATTTTTCTCAAATCAAGCATGTGAATGTCACAGACAACATCCTGCAGGTTGCTCTTACCTGTACTCAAAGTAACAGTCACTCTGTAGAAAATACAAGAGTCTGTCTCTTTTCAGCCACTGCAGGGTCTGATCTCTGTCTAAACACTGAGAAGGAACGGTTTTCTTTTTAGAACATACAAACGGCATGAAACATGAACATTTCTAGCAGGAGAGCACCGGGTCGCGTTTGCACATACAGTGACTGTGTACCGGTTGTCCTGAAGCAGTTTGTCTGGGAGCCAGTTTGGGTCAAAAGGAGTTTTAGATTGCAGCTGATGTAGAGAGGTTCTGATGAGGCGGGACAGATCTGCAGCGTTCTGATCCAGCAGCTCAAAGCCTGCAGTGATACCATCATACCTGAGAGCATCACCAAAAACCTGAAACACACCGACTTATTACGACTTCCGCAGTTCCGTTTAATTGAAACTAAATTAATAACTTGTAGTGTTCATAAGTTAAAGAGTAAAACGTGTTTTATTTATTTGTATTATCTTTCAATTCTATTTGCGTTTCACGAGTCATCATAACTTAAATCTTGTATAAAAAAATGGATTATTTATAACTAGGAATAAACTGCCTGCTTTACACAAAGTGTTAATAAAAGTTGAGAATGTCTTGTATGTATCAAGTTTACAATATAAAGCTTCCTAACGCAAACGACTGCGGAAACCTCTCCGCTTTCACTCGAGTGTGTTTTGGCTCTTTTAAACAGGGTCACGGCAGAATAATGTCTCTGTATTCTGACATCTTTCGCATAGTAAAGTTTCCTGTGGTAAAATGATTCTCACTGGAAGCTGAAGAAAGTCATTGAAGAACTCAATGAAGGTTTGATCAGACGACAGATGTTCCTCCTGTTCAATCACACATAATCAATTATTCACTTTATTACACGATCAGTCAACATGATCGGATCAGCAAGGATTCTCACTTACGAAGTTGTCCCTCGTTATTTCTGGTAACTCTAAAAAATAAAAAAAAACGCAAAAGTGCGTCAGACACAGACATAAATCTGGTAAACTGCTACTAACAGAACCTGAACTCACCCAGAACCAGCAGAGACATTATGAGCAGTTCGGCCACCCGTTCACACCAGTCGAATGACCAAACAGACGCGCTTCCATGGAGACTCAAACTGAAGAACACGCGACGCACGCCGCCGCCTCTGAGTGAAAGCGGCGTAGTGTACAAATATAAAGCTTTTTGCGTAAAAAATCGTAGGTTTAGTAAAATCAAATTTATTACATGCACATTTCTGGTCACTCATCAATAGAGGTTTGATCAGAATCAAGAAATGTACAGACAGAAATTAAAAGATAAAAGTTTTATTTAAAACCGTGTATAAAAACAAGCAGGTAAAGAGCAATATGTACATAGACAGGACCAATATGATGCTGTATATAAGTGCAAAACTCTGCCAGAATTCATCATTGAAAACAAAGCCACACAAACATGAGTGTTATAAACAGACTCAGAGTCTCCTGACATTGCGTTTGCTCCGAGCGCTGCCGGGCAGCACGTCTCTCCTGCTCCTGCGTTTGGCAGACATGTGCGTGCAGTCTTTGGACCCGTGAAACGCACACAAACAGGACATGCAGAACTGGAAACCGCAGTCAGCCCAGCTGCACAGACCCTCACCCCGCAGAGAGTGACAGCGCGCTGGATGCTGACAGCGTGGACACGGTTTCAAATACTCATCACTGAACAGAGTCTTAGCCACCTGATCGAAGAGAGAGACCGACAGACAGAGAGACAGACAGACGGAGAGACAGAAAGAGACAGAGAGAGACAGAGAGAGACAGAGAGAGACAGAGAGAGACAGAGAGAGACAGAGAGACTGAGTTGTTAAAGGTTCTCAAAGTTCAACTGTAAAAGTCTCTTTTATCTAGTTATAAAAGGAGAAAAACAGAGTGTACAGAGCTGTGATCTAGACACCTAGAATCCAGAAGAGCTTTTGGTCACTACATAATTTCCATATGTTCATATGTGTTTTGATGAGGGTCAATATTGTTCAGCTGTAGATGTGTACACACCTGCAGGAACTCCATGCGTTTGGTACTGAGCTGGGGCTCTGTGTGTTGAGTCGGGGTGGAGGGGGTTCTGGCCTGAGCCTGGACGCTTCTCAGAGCAGACCTGCAGCTCACTGCCAACCTGGTGTCAGCATCTGTAACATGCGCCAATCTACCAACCTGCAAAGACACATGGTCTCATTCACATTAGAACCCAGCAACTGCGCATACCGTTTCTGTGGCATGTACTCTTCTGTATGCATGGAACACCCAGAAAATATACCCTACACGGAGCACACTGTGAAGAATACTGTATCCCATAATGCAACATTCCCTTTCTAATGTGATAAATAAACTGGACAATACAATAACAAATCTTTGTGGAATGGAATTAAAACTAACCAGACATTGTCACGTGTCATAAAATGTCAGACCTGATCAAAACTATTTAGCATACCACAATTTAAACTTCTATGTAAATAATGTTTAAACCTTTACTTACCATTTAAAATAACATACAGTAATCATTTGTGAATACAGCAAGAAGAGAGGCCTCACCTCCAGTGCAGTCTTTAACTCTCTGATGTGACATCTCCTCCTATAGGAGGCTTTTTTGTCCTCCAAGATGATGTCACTCCAGTCATCAGACACCTGGCCGAATCTGTAAACCATAACTCTTTAATATTGATATTTCTCACCTCCACAACATTCAGTTTGTTCAGTTATCACCAAAACTGACCTGTAAACATCAGCTGCAGACAAAAGACTCACAATAACAGCAAGAATGTGTCTCAGGTTTCGCACTTTAAGTTCTGTAATGATGTCCACCTTGTCTAGGCCCATCTTCCGGCCAATGAGCCCTGAGAGAGGCAAGCGGACTCCGATAGCTCCATCTTCCTCCGACACGTGGAGTAGCTCCTCTAAACTGGTTTGCTGCTGTAGTGCGCGTGTGCTGCAGTGACGACTTATGGCATGCACAACCTGCAGCGCAGGAGTCAGAGACAGGTCTTGCATCTTCAGTGTGGCATCACTCAGCAGGATTCTGTCTTGAAACACAATGTCCCTACTCATGTAGGAATCTGGCTCACCCTGCACCACCCGCTGGTCTCTGGGCACGTCCTCTGACTGTGATCCCCCCTCTCGGAGAGTAGACAGCCTCCGCTGTCTCTCCAGGCATGAGCGTCTCTTCTCTTTGCTGCCCGAGGACAACTGCAGCACCAGCTCTTGAAAAGACCCATCATGATCCACAGAGTCTATGTGTGATTTATCCAGACCCAAAGAGCTGAACCCACTGTCTTCAGCAGCTGAGGTCAGGGAGGGTGTGGTTTGGACACTCTGTCTCTGCAAATGCTTGTCTGCTCTCACAGGGGACTGGAAGGGGTCACCTGCCAGTGGCATTAGCTCAATAGTTTGTGGAGAACCAGGAAGACCAGCTATGATACTTTCATCAAGATCTGGTTCGGTGAGGGCAACAGCTGCCTGGTTTTGAAATAGCATATGACCTCCACTCCAGCCACTCTCAAGAGTTGAAGTAATCACCCGAGAGAACATCAGA
>JAZGTK010003195.1:0-28244 GCA_036877625.1 Ambastaia sidthimunki | reverse complement strand
CTCCCTCCTAAAGTCCACAATGAGCTCCTTAGTCTTGGTGGTGTTAAGGAGCAGGTTATTGTTTGTGCACCACGTGGCTAGGTGCTGGACCTCCTCCCTGTAGACAGTCTCATCGTTGTTGCTGATGAGTCCAATCACCGTAGTATCGTCTGCAAACTTGATGATGGCGTTAGATCCATTCACTGCACTGAATGCACTGCACTACAGTTTTTTGCATATAATGACGGGTATTTCTAATGCATGTCCATTTATTCAAGGGATCCAAATGTGTTTTAGTTTACATTAGTTCAGTCAACTCTTTATTCATATACAAACTATAAACCTAGTATCCATAAATAGTTTTATTATTATATATCTTGCACATACTATTTGCAATAATACCATGTATTATGTGTTGAACATGTCTAATATTTTTTCAAATTTCTGTTTTTTTAATATATCACAGTATTATTTGTGAAGCTGCTTTGAAGCAATGTACAATGTAACATTGTAAAAAGCGCTATATAAATAAAATGGAATTTAATATTTAAGAGTATTTAAAAAAAGTAAAGTTAAAGTATGTACTCCACTCATATACTTTAATTGTGCATAAGTATGTGAAATGTTTGTGTGTTGTGAATGTTCTAGGTTTCATCTATGTAATTGGTGGCATCAGTGATGAGGGTACAGAGCTGCGTTCCGCTGAGGTCTATGACCCCATCTCTCGCCGTTGGAGTGCCCTGCCTGTTATGGTGACCAGACGGGCATATGTGGGTGTAGCTAGTTTAAATAACTGCATTTATGCTGTAGGAGGCTGGAATGAGGCTCTTGGGTCATTGGACACTGTGGAAAAGTACTGCCTGGAGGAGGTGAGATTGCTAGGTTTAATTGGTCTCAATAAAGTAAACCATGTTTTTGACTACCAGCAACTATTTTATAGCTCATTCTAGTAAAGATCCACCCACAGAGGTCAGGTCTGCCCGATATGTACAAAAACCCCAGATCTTTTTTTGACAGTCAGGGATAATAGCATCGCTTGTGCTACAGAAATGAATGATACCTTAGGTTGAGCGGTTAGGCAGTAAAAAATTTTTTATTTACATTAAAATCGGACCACACATAGGGCTAGAATATCAAGGATGGACTGATTTGGCCAGTAAGCAACCACATAGCAATGTCCTAACATTATTATCTGGTGGTAAGTAAAACCACAGTACTGTGTTTTTTCCCTCCCAGCCTCATACTCACCCGTCCCTCAGCAACACTCCATAAGCCCCACCACACTAATGCATACAATATGCATCTACAAATAGAAAACATTTTATAGAGAACATTTTGGAAGACTGCTTATATGTTATCAGCATGTCAATTTATCATAAGCAACAGAAGACTGGACTGATTTTCTACTGTTAAGTGTTAATCACCATCTAACTCACCCAGTTAAGCTACATTTAGCCTTTAATGTTATATGAATATGGTCTCTGCAACAGGTTTTATCAGCAACACAGGTTTTTAATGCACATTTTGTTTTTCAATGCAAGTTGCAACTATTATTAAAAATAATAGAAAGCCTGAGGCTTATTGGTAGCAGTATTACCAATGAATATTTGTGCTGTTCTGTATCAACACTTATCAGCCTCATCTGGCAAATTTTCTGGAGTATCTGCTAATGATGGCATCTGCTGCAGCTGCCTAAAGTAGAAAACACTGAAAGAGTGTTGTTTCATTTCTGCGTATCACTGAAAACAAGCTAAACATGACTTAGAACAGCTTAGCACAAAGTAACGTCTTTGTGACAGCTCACACTCATGTTTCTTCTTAAAATGTATAATCCTAGTAATACTTTTTGCCAAACTATGTTTAATGCAAATGCTCTGCCCTACTAATATAGCGATGTTTATGACCCTGTGCTCTTACAGGAGAAGTGGGTAGAAGTAGCACCTATGGCCGTTTCACGTGCTGGTGTCACAGTCGCAGCCGTCAATGGTTTATTGTATGCGGTTGGCGGTCGTACTTCCAGCCAAAACTTTTCAGCACCCATCACTGTGGACTTGGTTGAAATCTACGACCCCCACCTGGACACTTGGACAGAGATTGGCAACATGATCACCAGTCGTTGTGATGGGGGTGTGGCTGTGCTTTGATTGGCAACCTTCTTACTGTTAACATTTAGCGCAATCACTGTGACTCAGCACTTCCTGCTCAACTTCACTTTTACATCAGATGACATTTTCCAATTTGTGATAATTTGTAACTAAGTGGAGACAGACACCTTGAAATAAATCCATTTGATGTGTTAAATTGTGAATTTGAGAACACACCCAGTAGGGTAGCATTTAAGAATAAGTGTAATCAAGGTGAACCTTTTTGACACCACTTGTATGATGTATCCTCTACTGCAAACCACAGATTTCAGTAACACGCTCAATCAGAGACAATAGGTCTCTGATTGAGACCTATTACAGTGCTTATAAATCTTCAGATTTGAGACTTGAAATGTAAAGTTTTTGCAGACTGATGCTAAAGTCATAATCTGCTCAAAAGGTCAGTCAATGCACCCATGAGGTTTGTGGTTCGTTATATGAAGATGTTTGTGTGATATTGTTTGTGACGTTATCCCACATCAGTACTGATGCTAAGTGTTACCAATATGCCTATTAGCCAGTGACATGTTGCTTATTCTGTACTTTTCATTTTATGTTTTATATTTGCCTTATTTCAAAATGGTCATGGGTCTTCTTTTGCTTGGATAGTAGGGATTATCCTTTAAATTTAATCCTTTAAGATTAAGTTTTTATGTGTTGTAGACAAATAAACAAAGGTCTTGGCATTTCAAAAATTGTCATGAGCTGACTTTGTATTCTTTACATAAGTGAACAAATGCACTCACACTCAAGTACAATGTGTACATCTTGTGGCTATGCTAAGATGTATGCAATGTGTACATCTTGACAGTGTATTTTAATAGGTCTACAAAGAGCCTAAAAGAGCCCAAGTTCAAATCTCTACTCCTTGCATATCTTACCTTCACAAACTCATATCTACAGTCCTTCCAGATCCCTACGTTCAGCAAATGAACGTCACCTTGTAATACCCTCTTCTAAGGACACCAACACTTGCTCGCAAATTTATCTTCACTATGCCTGTTACGTCCGAGGTTCCCACACCACCTCCTCCTGGCCGTCAGCGGGAACCGTCGCCTGAATATTAAACTAATTGGACTACAATTCCCAGCAGCCACCATACCTGGGGCTTCCCACTTCCTCCATACTGGTGTTTGATCCTTGTATTGTACGACCATTCAATAAAGCTGCAAATGGATCCCTGTGCCCATGACCCTTCATTACAGAAGACTTCGCCACAACAAGATCCAGTGGTGGTTTTCTAGCTGTCTTCGGAACTATCTGCCCAAGCAGCTCAGTTATCAGCCCAACAGTTCCAACTGAATCGGCTGTCCACACTCACGGAGGATTTAGCAAGGGCTTTACGGGGAATGACGCTCTCCACGTCCTTGCAAACACACCGACCAGAACCACCTGCACTGTCTCCCTGTCAACACCCAGCCTCTCCGAGCAGCCTGCGCTTAGCGTTCCCAGAGAAGTTCAACGGAAACCCAGGAAAATGTAAGGGTTTTTTGCTACAATGTACACTGTTCATTAACCAGCAGCCTTTTCTCTACCCCACAGAAACTAGCCGCATCGCATTTGTGTGCTCCCTTCTCTCTGGGAAAGAGCTTGACTGGGCAACAGCAATATGGCAGCCTAACAGTGTAACCTTCCCTACCTTTGATGGCTTCCTGCGACATTTCAGGAAGTGTTGTGTAAAACACTCTTAACTCATTGATCTTGCCATTCATTTGGATAACTCATACGTTCCAGACCTTGTCGCAGATCCCTTTGTCACCAGGCTTCTCACTCCGCTGAAGTCACCAGTCCAGTAGAACCCATGTCCCTGGGCAGCAGACACATTACCTCTGAGGAACGAGAATGTCGACTTAAGAATCACCTATGTCTGTACTGTGGTCAAGCTGGACATCAGCGCCAGTCATGCCCAATTCGACCCACCGATAAGTCAGCGGTGAGTGCCTCTAAATCAAAACCCTTAAATACTATTGAACTTCCTGTCAATCTTGTAATCCAGGATACAGGGGTAACAACAAGAGCCCTTATCAACTCAGGTGCTGCAGGCAATTTGATGTTGACTAAATTTGCACAAAAACTGCTACTCATGCTAATCCATTGTCCCTCTCCCCTCACAGTGGAGGCCGTAGATGGTCATACCATTGAATCTGGAAAAAAAAAATAGAGATGACTCCAAAATTACTCCTTCAAGTGGGCATCTTGCATTCTGAAATGATACAATTCTATGTCATTCCTACTTCCTCGCACGATTTAATCCTGGGTCTCCCCTGGCTAAGACGACACAATCCTCTGGTTTCTTAGTGACAGGGGGAGATATTAAGATGGGATAGCTCTTGTCATTTACAATGTCTAAAGTCAGTAACCAAACCCTCTATTCAGTCTCTCTCAGCAGTAAAGGGTTCATTCGTCCCTCCAATTCCCCAGCCTCAGCAGGCTTTTTCTTTGTAAAGAAGAAACCTGTAAAATATCGTGAACCTGTGAAATATTGTTATCCCCTTCCATTGGTTCCAGCTGCCCTAGAGCAGTTATACCAAGCAAGATACTTTACCAAGCTGGACTTGCGTAACGCCTATAATCTCATTAGAATCAAGGTGGGTGACGAATGGAAAACTGCCTTCTCCACCTCTAGTGGTCACTACGATTATTTAGTAATGCCCTTTGGCCTAGCCAATGCCCCGTCCATTTTCCAGTCTTTTATGAACGACATTTTCTGTGACATGTTAGAGAAATTGGTCATAGTGTACATTGACAATATCCTGATTTACTCAAATTCCCTATCAGAACATATTTCCCACGTATGATCAGTCCTCAAGAGATTAATTCAGATTCAACTCTACACTAAGGAAGAAAAGTGTGAATTTCACCAGACCAATACAGCTTTTCTGGGGTACATTATCAGCTCTGAGGGTGTGACAATGGATGACCAAAAGGTTAAAGCTGTCCTAGATTGGTCAGCTAAAATGTTTCCCTGTGCCTTTTACTCAAAGAAACTGTCACCTGCAGAGAGAAATTACGACCTGGGAAATAGAGAATTGCTGGCGATTAAACTGGCTCTGGAAGAGTGGCGCCACTGGCTTGAGGGAGCTACACACCCGTTCAGTACTTACCGATCACAAGAACCTAGAATACCTTCGATCAGCCAAGAGACTCAACCCCAGGCAGGCCAGGTGGGCTTTGTTTTTTATACGTTTTTTACAACTTTTCTGTTACCTATCGCCCAGGTTCTAAGAATGGCAAAGCTGATTCTCTGTCACGTCAGGACGAAAAGGAGGAGAACAGTGCAACTCCAGAAAGCATCCTCCCTGAAAGACTTCTTGTAGCTCCAGTCCAATGGCACATTATCACAGAGATTCAAGCCCTCAACGAAGGTGAGCCAGCTCCTCAGGAATGTCCAAATAACATGCTCTCTGTGCCTCTTGCCCTCAGAGAATGTCTAATGAAACAGGTCCACGAAAGTCTGAGTTCTGGTCATCCTGGGATTACTGCCACACTTAACCTCCTCAAGAATTGCTTCTAGTGGCCAATTATGAGCCAGGACTCTCTAAAGTTCGTTTAGTCTTGTGCTGTGTGTCAAATGTCCAAAACTCCCAAACAACTTCCCTCAGCTCTGCTACAACCCCTTCCTGTCCCACAAAGACCCTGGTCTCATATAGTACTCGATTTCATTACTGACCTCCCCAATTCAGCAGGTAACACCACAATCTTAACCATAATCGATCGTTTTTCTAAAGCATGTCGTCTCATTGCCTAAGCTGCCTAAGCTGCCCACATTATTTGAAACCGCTGAGCTACTTTGCAATAATGTGTTCCGCTTCTATGGTCTTCCTGAAGACATTGTATCTGTTCGGGGTCCTCAGTTTACCTCACAAGTCTGGTCATCCCTGTTCCAAAGTCTGAATGTTAATGTGAATCTAACCTCTGATTATCATCCCCAGTCAAACGGACAAACTGAGTGCTTCAATCAGGAGATCTCCCGCTTCCTGAGATCATACTGCCATGATCACCAGAACGACTGGCACAGGTACCTCATGTGGGCTGAATACGCACAGAACTCCCTGGTAAAACCTGCCACAGGACTCGCACCTTTCAAGTGCATCCTGGGTTTCCAACCTTCCCTGTTTTCCTGGTTTGGTCAACCCACTGAGCTACCAGCGGTCAACAAATGGTTAAGACAGAGTGAGGAGACCTGGAATCTGACCCACCAGCACCTCCTTCAGGCTGTCCGACGCCAAACCGTCCATGCCAATGCCCACAGAAGACCACAGAGGTTTGGGGCTCTGTTACGTCCAAGGTTTCCACACCGCCTCCTCCTGGCCGTCAGCGGGAACCGTCACCTGAATATTAAACTAATTGGACTACAATTCCCAGCAGCCACCATAACTGGTGCTGACCGCTCCCCCTCATCACTCACCTGTTTCCCGTTTGCACATCAAGGACTCTATTTAAACTGTTCATTCATTCTATCAGTGCGAACTTTTGTTTTGCTATGCATTCAATTCCGAGCGGTTTTCCCTGTGTTTGCCTTCCCTGTTATTACCTGGATTGTATATTGGATTTCCCTGTTGTTTGCTGCCTGCCTCGACCCTTGCCTGTTCACTGGATTATTCTATTGTTTGCTGCCTTCCTAGACCCTTGCCTGTTTAACGATCTACTCTCTTGTCTGCTGCCTGCCCTGACCATTGCCTGCCTACTGTTTATGATCTGCTTTGCCTCCTCCATTCCTGTTTACTGGTGTTTGATCCTTGTATTGTACAACCATTCAATAAAGCTGCAAATGGATTCCTGTGCCCATGACCCTTCATTACAATGCCTTGCTGTGGTTGAATGATCTTCCAAACTTAGTTCGGTCTGCTGCATTCCTCACTATATTCAGGAAACGACTAAAAATCTGTCTTTCACCAATACCTGACATGTATGAAGTTACAATTTAATTAAAAAATTGCTCTCCCAGCAGGTATTGCGTCTATCAAGCATTGAAATTGATATGATAAACGCTTGATAAAATTGTAACTGTGTACGGCTAATGTTATTGATATTTTTCTACTTATGATGATTACTTTTTGTCACCTTGTAAGTTGCTTTGGATATATGTGTCTGCTAAATGCTGAAATGTAAATTCAATGTTTACAGACTAGGCCCATTTACTTGCACTGTAAGTGCCTGGAAAACAGGTCACTGACAAATGGGTTTGTGGTAATCAACATTATACCACAAACACTATCAATTAGGCTTAATTTGTTTTAAACTGGACCCAAGTGTGTCACATTTGGCAGTGCTTCTTGTAAAAAGCAACTTCAAAATTAGTTGTTTGGAACTCTGAGTAACAGCAATCTCTCATTGATTAGACTCCAGTGGGCTGCCTATTGATTCACAGAAGTTTCCATTCTGTTGTTGCTGAGCAACAAACTCGATAACAATAGAAATTTCCAAAAGAAATAATCAAACCATCAAATACTTTGTTGTAGCGGTGTAGTTAGCTTTATTACACTTGCATGGTACATGTAAATAGTTGTAAAAAAAACAGGACAATGATTTATTTGGTTTTTAAATTGTTTTGAGACATTAAATGAATTTTACAAACAGATTATACACAACACAATTAAATGATTAAAAGCTCTTATGATTAACTTCTGCAGTTTTGTACAGAGTAAATGACCCTAGAGAAGGCAGACAATGGAGTCCTACAACACTAGACATTATTACTGTAGTTGAAAAATAAATCTGTGCATACCTATAATGTCATGAAATTGTTGTTGACACATACTGATTATTGAATTAAAACGCTAGATTTTGGTAATTTTTGGTAACATAACCCTTATGAAGTTCATGGAAATGGCAAACCTACTTAAAAGCCACAACAAAAACACCTTTAATAAAGAAATCTATTACATTAGTACATTTACCAGGTGAACAGCAACCTGTTTAGTTCACAATCTTGTTATAGAAAAGGAGATTATTGTATCATTACCACAAGCCTATTTAATGACTCCACCCACTGTTTGGTGGGATGAGGCACTAAGTACAATAAAGATTTCATTTACCAACAAATAAAAGTGTGTAAATAAACTGACAAAGAAAAATGTAGCTTAAAATGAATCAATGTCCTGTAGTTTCAGTATTAAAACAAAAAACGTTGAAGTTACCTGTGACCTAGACATTTTTCAGATATGTATCTATTTAGCTATGTTACATTTTTGTAGATTTTATCTTTAGTTATCCACATTTAATGGGAAAATATCAAAAGATCAGCTGTATCTGAACCTGATCAGCTGAACCTGCCAGCATTGCCCTATAACCCTCAATTAACATTTTACAGATGTTAAGATTTCCACTGTAATCGACTGTCTATATGTTCAGATGATAATGTTTTCAGCAGTATTTACAGGAGTTATCATAAGAAATCAGATCAGTATGTTAAACACAAGTTTAACATACTGATACTTAACATACAAGTTTAATCTCAAGTTTGCAATTTTAATTGTGCATTGTTCTCCATCATTAAAAATATTTAGTGTATTTAATTAAACTTGTTTTAAAGATAAACACTTGAATTTTTTGTTTCTTGGTTGAATCTATGAGTTTGACATTTTTAAGTAAAGTGACATGGTGACATTTAATTTCACAATCTACTCAATATGGAATATAATATTAGCCTGGATGTTCTTTTCATCTGCTACTGAGTATTGAATAAACTTCTCAAAAACTCCGCTGGATGGAATGTTGTTGTCAGAACTATGATAATAATAGAAGTGAATAGAGAGGTCACTGTGGTTAGCTGGTATGTTTTTATCTAAGCCTTGTTGGCGATTTTGACCTTTTGGATTTCCTGTTTGAAGAAGAAAGTGGAACTTAGAATAAAATGTTTTAACAAAACAGGAACTTAATACAAAGTGAAAATATTAAAACTGAAAAACATTACCGAAAGAAGAGCATCTTTTAATTTTCCATATGCTACATCTAGATCATCATTGATGATGACCATATCAAACAATTCCAGCTCTTTGCCTGAAATATGGATATAGCAGTTGGCATGCTAGTACTATGTCAGGTGTGATAAACTATGAAGGAGCATTTTACTCAAAATAATTAGTATTACATAGAATATAGAAATAAAACATACTCATCTCCATGTCAGCTCTTGCTGCCTTTAAACGCTTTTGTAGACTCTCCTCAGATTCAGTTTTTCGGTCCCTTAATCGTTTTTCCTGAAAAAAAAATAAGTAGGTTTAAACTGAGCCTCCACATACGGCCGCAGTATCTTCAAATACGGCCTGCTGGATCATATTATGCTCTGGTCAATTTTGATAAATTTAAGAAACAAGATTAGGAAGATGTTAATTCTAACACAAACCAGGAGAGGTTGCTATCGTTCCCGCCGATCACTGTTATCATAACCGTAATTTTTATCACTGAATAATTATATTCTTACATTCAGTCAGGGATATCTTTAATAGTAATGTGTGGATTTTGGTAACAACATGTTTTTGTTAAGCACTTTATTTCAGGTTATGTTGAAAATGTTCTGTAAGATGGACCTTCGTACATTTGTTTTGTGTACATTTAGTGCAATTGACATTCACATTTATATTTGCTTGTGGATGAAGATGACCATTTAAATTAGCATAATTGCAGTTTTATAGTTACAATTTTTAAAAAACACACGCACACACACACACACACACACACACACACAATTAAACAAATTGTACACTGAGTTCCTTCAATAAAATTTCCCTTAATAAAATATAGAGGAAGATGATGCAAAATATGCGAAATGTAAATTAGTAATCTGGCCCCTTGGTTTAAAGGACAAAAATTACTGGCCCTTGCCATTATCAAAGTTGCCCATCCCTGGTCTAACTATTATTCTGAAACACATCAAAGAATGAGAAGGTGTGTTTAACCTTTATACCAGTAGTGTAATTCAGAGCATTTCCTACCAGGATGTCCATTGATGGGGGCTGGATGGACACATATATGGGGTTGAGGTTGGTTTTCTTAATGCTCTTCACACCCTGCATATCAACGTCCAAAATGCAAATCAAATTTCTGGCCTGTACAGTCTGTACAGCTGCTTTACTGTAAAATACACAAAGATCATATCAGTCACAGTAAAATGTGTACTTGTTTCCAAAGTGAGGACAAATCTGCTGGTAATAAAAGCAATAACGGGACATTCAGTAATAAAAACACGATTTCTTTTTTGATATAAGTGAGAAATGAAGAACTGATTGTTTCCCGAATCATTTTATAAGAAAAGGAACTGTACCTTGTTCCATACATGTTCCCAGAAAATTCTGCATTTTCAATGAAGTCACCATTTGCTATGCTCTTCTCCATTTCCGCCCTGGTCACATAATGATAATCTGAAAATATGAGATTTCAAAAGATAAATTACTAAATTACAGTTTGACTGATAAAACACATAACTGAACAGATATGAATAAATTGCTATTTAATCCATTACCAAAAAATAAACAAATGCCTGACTATTTACTTAAGATGTGCTTAGACAACAGGATTTTTTAAATCCTGACTGATTATAAAACCTGGTCGTAGCAGATGACAGATTTTCTTCTCTAAAATCTTAAACACGCTCGCATTATAGAAGATTTTAAAATTATGGCGCATCACATACTACAAGATATTTGTAACAAAGGGTCAATGGCACAGGGACCCATTCGCATCATTTATTAGATTTGTCATACAAACAAGGGTCAAACACCAGAAAACAGAAATAACAGAGACAAGGCAAATCTTAAACAGTAAACAGGCAGTGGTCGGGGCAGGCGGCAGACAAAGGGATAATCAGAAAACAGGCAACGTCGTAGGCAGGCAGCAAACAGACAAGAGTGTAGAACAGGCAAGGGGTCAAGGGCAGGCAGCAAACAAGAGAAGATTCCAAATAGCAGTCCGGGTAATACACAAGAGAAATACAGGGAAACGCTTGGAATTGTTGCAAGGGCAAACAAGTCTTCGCCATGAGTCTCTGAATGGGGTGAGTACAAATAGTGTTCTGTGTGATTGTAAAATGGCCCGCACCTGTGAAGGGCATGGCCCAGGTACGGGATCATGGGAAATGTAGTTCATGACAATATTATTAGGATTGTGCCTTAGGGGAAGCTTGAGGAAGCGCTTTACGTAATCTTATAGGGACGTAGATGTAAACAAAACAGAGATTGTGATGCATTATTATTTCTGTTTACATTTACAACATACTCACCCATTACGTTTAAAACAGAGGTGGCTTCTCCTTAGATTGTCTTTGACGGAACGGTCATGATATGTTTTCACATACAGGTAATATAGGCAGCCGTCTGTTGCCACACTTCAATAACCTGTTTCTCCATTGTCACTGTCTAACAGGCGCACTTAATCAGATTGTTTTGCGATCACTATTTCATGTGGTCTGTCATTCCCTTTCTCAAAAAGAAACTGACACAATCATTCCAATTTAAAATCCTACATATCAAACGTTATGACATGATGTGATCGGAGCAGCCCTGATTTTTTTTTCAGGGCAGATGAGTTGTAAGGTTTGAACTTTAAACACCTCACATTACAAGATAATCTGGGCCAAACATCGGACCCAGTTGAGGACCTAGACCCGTTTTTTTCTCAAATCATCAGAAGGGGAAAATCAGGGGAAAATCAGCCCCAGAATCTTGGAGTCTGAGCCTGGCTTTTGGTATAAATGGCTTTTTTGCTAGTAATAAAAAACTTCACAGGAGTTACATTCTAATGTTAATGTAATGTTTGGGTGGTTTGCATGTACTGGTACTGAAGGTGTGTTTACAATCAATGCAGTTCTCCACTGTTTTTTTGAACAACACATAGACAAGACAGACAAGAATGACTAGACAGACAGATAGAAAAGAAGTAGCACCCAAAAGTGTTGAGCTAATCTTGGCATGTTCCAACAAGGCATCAACAGCACTACAGCTTGTTAGTTCTGGACATAAGTTAAGGATTCACTAATTGAAAATAATTTCTGAAGACAGTTTAATGACTACAGCAAATGTGGAAAACAGCTCGTCTTGCTGCACTGCTATCACGTTTAGCACCAAATACAAACTAAATAAAACAAGTCTTAAAACCAAAGCAATCTACCTGTTTATCTTCAAAATGCTTTTACTTAAAACAAAAAAAAATTTGCAGTTCAAAAATTCAAATGATTAAGTAATTTTGTTTTATGTGTGGTTCCTACAACATTTAAAAACATGTTGTGCTTAACAGGTTGGGGGAAGACATTTTCATAATAGATGTACACCTCTACAAGAATCTTACCTTTGCCATTCACCTCTCCTAGACGAGGGCTCCGTGTCGTATCTGGCCAAAAACATATCTAGGTCAACATCCTAAAACTTTTGCTGTATACTGTCAGATTCCGATATTTGTATGCACACCTGAACTTATCTAGAACTTGTCAAAACTGTATTATGTCTACATGGCTTATACTGTAGCGATCATTCCCAAAAACTTTGTCCACCACAGTACTGCTGTGCTCACTATCACATATCTGACTTACGGGAAATGCTGAAGCCAAATACACCATCAAACTCCTTTAGTAGTTTTTTCAGCAGAGTGCTTTTCCCGGCCCCTGAGGGCCCGCTCATTACCACAGGCCTCGGTCCAGCCATCGCTACGGCAACACCAAACAAACAGAAAGAGAAAGAGGATGTCTGTTTATAGGCAGCATTTACTTTCACATTGATGTTGGATGCATTGAAGACAATTCCAGCAAAACATCTATAAAACCTTTTTCCTGTTGGACTAATGAGCTGAGCTTCAAGTCATAATTCCAAAAAGGTCAGGAGATAAAGACAATCTAAATTAAAAACAAACAGAACAGAGACAAATAGCTGTTGTAGAGGCTTTACTGATACCTAACCAAAAAGCCACTTTATGTTGAAAGCAATAAAAAAAAAAACTTTTCAGAAAAGTTACATTCTAATGTTAATGTAATGTTTGGATGGTTTGCATGTAATGGTACTGAAGGTGTGTTTATTTTTTTTAATAACATAGACAAAACAGACAAGAATAACTAGACAGACAGATAGAAAAGAAGTAGCACCCAAAAGTGTTGAGCTAATCTTGGCATGTTCCAACAAGGCATCAACAGCACTACAGCTTGTTAGTTCTGGACATAATAGGTTAAGGATTCACTAATTGAAGATAATTCTCTGAAGACAGTTTAATGACTACAGCAAATGTGGAAAACAGCTCGTCTTGGTGCACTGCTATCACGTTTAGCACCAAATACAAACCAAATGAAACAAGTCTTGTAACCAAAGCAATCAAAACCAGAAACAATCGGTAAAAAAATAACCTCTTTCATCAAAGAAAAGCATTAATATGGCTAACATGTCACAGTATGCTGAAAGATTAATGACTCTTTCAAGCTACATTTCTTTTTTATGTTAACTACTAAACAAATCAAATCAAAGATGTTTAGGTTTTATAGGGTAATATTTAAACAGTTAAACAATATTTAAAAGTCTAACACATCAAAGTCCAAAAGGAAATTGTTTATGTTGCTTACCCTGCTCAAGTGTCACTTGGGTGTGCACCAACAACAGCAATAAACAAGTGAAGCGCTCAGTATGTCCTAAATATGTGTGTTTGTGTGTGTGTAATGCTTTGATAATATTATGCACCATCAGATCACTAGAAGCCAGTCCAACAACCCCACCCTTTTTCTACAAGTCACTGCCATAACAACAAAACATGAAGAGAAACATACCAACTTGGCAGAAAGACACATCTGCTTGTCACTGCTTATTGATAACACAACAAGCATCAATTATACCATTTCCCATTAAATTTAAGACATGGGTCTGTGCCCCCATTAAAAAATGTAATGCTATTTTACAAAAGTGATATTCTATTTTAATAACAATTTTTGGATAATCTGTGATACGTACTAATGCTACTAACATTAACATAAAAGATTAACAATTAACATTACTACCAGTAACAGTAATTTTTTAATTGTATAGACTGCTGTAAGTGAGGTGACACTCAGGTGTGTTTGAAGAATCCAGTTGCAGAAGTTTATTAGTAAAATCCAAAAACACAAGGCAGAGACAAAACGAGGAAACAGACAATGGTCAGGGCAGGCAGCAAACAGGCAATAGGGAGGAAACAGTCAGTGTTCCGGTGAGGACTCCCTCTGCTGGCAGGGAGGAACAGGGCATATCATTACAACTGCTTAATAAAGTCTGACAACACTAAAATGAAGTTAAAAAGATGCATTATTATTTTCACAACAAAATCCACTTTGGTTCATTAAGATGCCCTTTTCATAGTAATAATCCAACAGAAATGAAACCACAGGAATAATGGTAAACGTAATTAATAATGAAAGTATTAAACTAAACAACACTAGTAAAAACAAGGGAATGCATGTTAAATGTGATCAAACAGAATATAAAACGATCAAAACAGGACATCTGTACTGAGTGTTTACCTATTTTTAATACCTTTAACCTTTAACACTGCATCACAGTGCAGGACACCTAATGGCCACAATGCAATTATCCTAAAAGACCCTCAAATGGTGTCTATGATTTTAAAATAGCATTGAATATTACTCTAGTCTTCTTTCACTAAGCACAGAAGTGATGTTTCTGGGCAAAGAAACGGCTGTGACATAAAGCTCTTGAAAGTAATGGCACGGGAAATCCTAAAGGCTTCTTTTCAGTGTCAAAAATCACTGCCACTGGCCACAAGCTGCAGTGCCTCAAACAATGTTTACATACACATTGATTTCAAACCTGTTCTCACACATTTTCTCTTTACAATAGTGGCTCACTACAAATGATGTACCAATGTTGCCTTTTTTTTTATTCCTTAAATTTGTCTAACATTTTTTTGCAATCCTCATGTCCATGATATTTGAGCATGCTGATATTAGGGCTGTCACTTTTGAGAAAAATCAAATTCGAACGGATATCGAATATCAAGCAATGCATTTGAATATATTCAAATATCTATGAGATATTTTACCATCTACGGCGTAGAACCCAAAATAATTGTCCACTCAGGCTGGCTGTTCTGTGTGTTATCTTTCATTTTCGAAACAGGGTAAGCTTTTGGCTTATTCGCTTGATTTGGGCCTACACTACAATACGTTTAGAGCGCCCGCTACTGGATGAGATGGCAAACAATGAAATAAAAACCAAACGGACTGTAAAAAATGCGCTACACACGGCACTTTAAAAACCGAATAGTTTATTTATAGTTTGAATATGGATATTTCACATCATATTCGAAAGCATATTTGAATATCGAATAAAAAGTGACAGTCCTAGCTGTTATTAAAGCAAAAGAGGAACAAAAATTCTTGGTAATTTATCAGCTTAACTTCTACTTTAAATTGCTAAAGCTACATTACAAAGCTCCATTTAATGCACTGTACATTGATTACAAGCATATTACTCCTACATTACTGTGCATTACATGTATCCATTTAAAAGACGGAAAAATAAGATCACTCTCTAACTGGTTATGTAAGAAATAAATAGCATGCAGCACAACTGAACAAGATATTTGATCTGACAGATATTTCTAATGCACATCCTCTTTACCTTTTTAACTCTTTATTCATAAACCAACTATACATCTAGTATTCCTAATTAGTTTTATTAATTTACATCTCATAATGAACAAAACAATTTGCAATAATACATATATTCTGTTTTCAATGTTGTACTTGTTTGACTTTTTTGTTTTCTGTTTTCTTTTTCATTATATACATAGAAGCTGCTTTGAAACAATGAAAAAGTGCTATATAAATAAATTGAACTGAACAGAAATTTAAATGAATTTTTCATGAATAACATGCAATTACAATCACTAATTCAAAAAATATTTTTTTGTAATTAACCACTGTCTAGGTCAATTTCACTTAAGAACCCGACTCCATCACCCCCGCCTGCTCTCCCTGCCGCTACCACTGCCAGTCCTCGTCTCGCCTTTCCCGAGAAGTTCGATGGCTCACCTGGAAAATGTAAGGGTTTTCTATTACAATGCTCCCTATTTGTTGATCAACAGCCTAATTTGTACCCAACTGATAGTAGCCGCATTGCTTTTGTTTGTTCGTTGTTAACCGGCCGAGCGCTGGACTGGGCAACGGCAGTTTGGAACGCTGATCAACCCACCTTCCCATCATTTGCGGCCTTCCTTCAACGCTTCCGGGAGGTTTTCCAACACTCAGAGGATGGCAGGGAGGCTGGAGAGCGGCTTATGGCGTTACATCAGGGACGAAACACGGCGGCGGAGTACGCTCTCACTTTCCCTGGCGGCTCAAACTGGCTGGAACAACGAGCCCCTCAAACTACACTTTCGGAAGGGGCTTACCCCGGACCTGCAGGCAGAGTTGGCGTGTAGAGATAAGGGCAAAATGCTGGAGCAGTTTATCAAAGTCACCATCCGTCTGGACAATTTAATTTGCTCCAGGAAACCATTAAGTACCGCAGCATCCCCACTGCCAGTAGTGCCACCGGAACCGGCCCAAGAATCCATGCAGGTTGGCTACATCCGCTTAACCCTGGAAGAAAGAGAGAGGCGTTACAAGAATAATCTGTGCCTTTATTATGGAATAGCTGGTCACCTGCGCAATACTTGTCCATCACGCCCTGCCAGAAAGTCTGCTTTGGTGAGTAATGCCCTAGAGTCACTCACCAGTCTCAAGGTTTCAGTCAGTCTGAAATTTGATAATAAGAGTATTAACACCACCGCACTCATAGATTCAGGGGCAGCTGATAACTTCATTGACGAGGGTTTTGCTAAAGCCAATGACTTACCATTACTTTCATGCCCACGCCTGTTTTTGGATTACTCTTGTTTGCTGCCTGCCCCGATCTCTGCCTGGAGTTTGTTAATGCTATTGTGTTGCCTCCTTTGTTGCTGTTTGCTGGTATTTGACCCTTGCCTGTTTGACTATGCTTGTGCTCAATAAAAGCTGCAGATGGATCCCGTCTTCAGATCCGTCATTACACTTACAGGCCTCCCATTCACAAAGGAAAGAAACAACTTACTTGACCTTACTTCGCTTGTAACTGCACCACAGATAATCTCTTTATTACTCCTCTGCATGTGTTTGACAATTTTTACCCAATTCATTGGTACTCCTCCTGCATGTTCACCACACAATTATAGACCACTTTCATTCCTACCTTTCTGTTCAAAGGTTCTTGAAAGGGTTGTTTTAACCAATTATAATTAGGGCCCAAGGACCAATTTCGGGCCATTTCAAAGGTTTTTGGGACAACTTTTAAAATTACATTCTTTAGCTCCACCCAACAGGAAGTCAGCCATTTTGGACTGCATGTGAACTTTTTGTCTCATATCTTATGCTCAAGTTCAAACCTGAGCTGTATGCTTGGTTCTATGGACTGATGATATAAAGGTGGCTATTGTGAGTCACAGTCATAGTTTAAAAAAACTTCATGCTTCATGCTGATACTGAATATGCTTAATTTTGAATAGAAGCCTCCTATGGCAATGTTGTCAAAGTAATTGTTTTTCTTACGATAATTATTAGGGCCCAAGGTATTATTGCAAATCCCTTGTCCCTTTATAATATAAGACGTATTTTTCTATGTGCTATCTCCATGTAAACTGTAACTGCATATCTTGCCTAATATGATATCTCTCAGTGTAAGTACATACTGTTTTAGTTGGCAGTCCAAATACATTATCCTCTCATAGACCACTAAGAGAGGTATGACCTTTCGCACATAATGACAAGTATTTCTAATACACGTCTATTCATTCAAATGGTTCAGATGTGTTTTAGTTTTTATTGGTTCAGTCAACTCTTTTTTTTTATTAACCAACTATAAACAGAGTATCCATAATTATATATTGATTAAATAGTTTATCAATATACATCTTGCACATACTCTTTGCAATAATACAATTTATTATGTCTTGAACATGTTTGATAGTTTTTCTGTTCTATTTATTATATATGTCAGTATCATGTGTAAAGCTTTTTTAATTTCATATCTTGCCACAAGCCTTTACACACAGTGACAGGGATTTCTAATGTACGTCCATATATATTTAAATAATTCAAATGTGTTGCAGTTTTCATTAGTTCAGTCAACTCTTTATTCATAACTACAACTACAAACCAAGTATCCCTAATTAATTTTATTAATATGCATCTTATAATGAACAATAAAGATTTGCAGTAATACCTATGTAATATGTATTCTGTTTTTTGTGTTGTACATGTTTGATAATTTTTCTGTTTACTGTGTTTTTTCATTAAAAAATTGTTAAGCAATGCAACATTGTTAAAAGAGCTATATAAATTGCTTGCAGCTGTATTTTTGGGCTTCTTTGCCTTTGACACAGTGAACCACCGATCGATGCTGTCAATTCGCTTCAGCCTGGGCATACTGTAACTGGATATGCATTAAACTGGTTCAGCTGATATCTCACAGACCGATCCTTTAAGGTATCATGGAGAGGAATCAACGTCACATCAGCTGACCACTGGGGTTTTTAGGGATTAGTTTTTGCTCCTCTCTATTTCTTAATATACACAGCTTCTCTGGGTTTAATCATTAAATTACATTGCTTCTCACAACCTGCAGCTTTACTTGCCATTCAAGCCCAATGACCCCACCATCTCTGCTTGGATCTCTGCTTGCCTGTTAAACATCTCAGTCTGGATAAAGAAATGACATCTTCAGCTCAACGTCAGCAACTGCTACACCTACTAGGTCCACTAGGAACCTCTGGGTGGTGTTTGATGACTGAACTGAAATTCACACAGCAACAATCTCTCTGTCATGCAGATACATGCCTTGCAACATCAGGAAAGGGAACAGACCTTTCCTGCACAAAATGCAGCTCCTAGCCCAAGCATTTCTAATATTAAAACTGGACTACTGCAATCAACACATACAAATAATGCAGAAGGCAGCAGCAAAGAGAGCCCACATCACACCCTCTTTTGATTTAACTCCACTGGCTCAAATCTAAATATCTAACCCTGGTCTTTAGGGCTGGAACTTCACACCGCTACCTCGTCTGCTAAATGGATAAATGTAAGTGATTAAAAGTGACGCAAATGATGCAAGTTACGTCATCTGCGATCTGCTATAGGCGAACTTTCATACATGATTTCAAACAAAAACTGATCTAAACTCACCAGAAAAAAAAAACCTGCACATAAAGGTCACATACATCGGGAAAGAAAAGACCTGAAACGGGGAGGAAATATTTCTTTCTCCTCCCAAATCTCTAAAGTGACTGATTTTCGCGCGAGTTATTACCAAAGGGGCTGTGACGTCATCGGACACCAGTCTGTAGGACGTGCGTTTCTCGCTATGTGTAAAGCGTCAGCGAGAAGTCACAGCACATGATGTTGAGATCTATTGTTTAAACGCGAAGACACGCCGCACATTTCCCGAAAAATAATCATTATGTGCTGTTTTATATTAAATAAGAGTTTGCTACCTACATGCGACCCTTTAAATGATGTATAGCATTTTTGTTAATAAATACAACTGTGTTAAAGCAGGCAGTTTCCCGGAAGTTGTAGCAGACTGAGGCCTTACTGGCATACGATACACGTGTAAACACAACTGCACTCTTTTAGCACACAGCGATTGTGTCTGGCTGAGCAAAAATCATGTTTGGCTCATCGAGATCGGGAGGGGTAAGAGGCGGCCAGGATCAGTTTAACTGGGACGATGTTAAAGTGGACAAACACAGAGAAAATTATTTGGGTGAGTAACCAGCTAGCATATAGTCTTTGTTTCCAGCTGTGTCAACCGCGTACCGTGTCTTTCATAGATATTTGACAAAAGCTGAAAGCATAGTCATAAAAACATTTGGGCTCTATATTCTTCAATTCGTTTATTAAATGCTGATTAAAGGCCAAAAACTGCTTTGTTTTCTATTATGTAGTGTACAGGCAAATAGACCTAATAACACGTTTCGAAACAAATAGAAATATTCTTATGGGCATTACAACATTTTGAGCAACTGGAAAGCTTGAAAGCAATTCTTAAAAGATATAGCAAACGCATAATGCACGCGAATTTGTGTCATGCCAGATTGTCCTGCGTCTTAGTTCATGTTGAATTACTTCAAATAAAAGCCCTTCATATTTAAAGTTCAAATATAGGCATTCATAACTTTTTCCTTGGCGAAATCTCTCATTATATGTCTATAAATATTTAGCCTTTTATACGGCCGTGGCTTTTTGTGAATAGACTTTCTTGTCAAAGTACCTAGCAGATTCATTGTGCTTGTCGCCGGAGACGTGCACAGTTCGTCTTACGAATATTACTATGGTAAAGGCTTGGTTCATTAATTTTAAAATAAAATATGGAGAGATAGAATATGCGTGCTGCGTTGCTTGTCTTCCTGTAACGTTTTACATCTTACTAATTCTATTTTTTAATATTAGACTAATTTTAATATTAAACGGTAATCTAATATTAATTTTAGAGTACACTTATGCCACGATAGAAGCGTCAGTCGCTTACTCCCGCTATGCAGCACGCACAGCGTACAAACTCTAATTTTACTATTGGACAAATATGGCGCACACCTATCTTACCTATTCTAATTAGAATATGGGACCATTAGGGGTGGGCGGATCGATCCTAATATCGATAGTATCGATACCAACGTTGGTATCGGTATTGGATCGATACTAGCCTGCAGAGATCGATACTTTAGTTTAAATTTCTCTAAAGACAAGACAAGTCTCCCGTATGCACACGCTGCTGCTCCACCACCAGGCAGCTCTGCCCTGTTTAGTTGTCCTGGCCGTCGTCACGTGACTCAGCAGCCCGGCTGTTCTCCTCTGAATGAGAGATGACAAAAAAAAGGGAAGCGCCGTGTGGAGCTACTTTACCGCAGTAAATCAGAACATGGCAAACTGCGATGCTTGTATAAAAAAAAAAAGCCTATTCGCTACTGTGGCAACACCACCAACTTACACGAACACATAAAACAACACGAAAAAGAGAATGCAGAGCTGCAAAAGAAACGGAGAGAGGAGGCAGCAAATCCTTCAGACAGACCCCCGGCGGCACTGCCAGCACTGAGACATCCCCTGAATCCAGCACTCCACAGACTGCCCTTCAAGATGCTTATGCAGAAGCATATCATTTCATCGTCCCCTCTTTGAAGCAGGGTGTACGCATCCTGAATTACCTCGATGACTGGCTCATCCTAGCTCACTTGTGAGATTTGTTGTGCGTGCACAGGGATCTGGTGCTACAGCACCTAGACCGACTGGGGCATCAGGTCAAGTGGCTGTCTCTAAACAGATGTTAGCACATTGGATTGTTGAAGCTATTTCCATGGCCTACCAATCTCAGGGACTGCCGAGCCCACTGGGTATCAGGGCGCACTCCACAAGGGCTCTGCCTAGGGGCACCTCACTAGCAGACATATGTAGAGCTGTGAGCTGAGCTACACCCAACACCTTCGCAAGGCTATATAAGGTTCGCGTGGACCCGTTTATGACTCATACTCCAGGGTAATTAAACAGCCACCGGATAGGTTAGGCTGTTAGGTGATATTAGGTGATATTAAAAAAAAGGTGATATTATCACCTTTTTTTAAGGTGATAATATGCGCTATTCCCCTTCTATATACTACTAGTTCGGAGTATTTTGAGGGTCTTTTTCTTAGCTTTTCCAGTAGACAACTTGGTGGAGGAATTATCCTCTAGGCCTCATTCTCGTTAGCCTCATGTGCCTCACACATGCAAATTCGCCACTTCGGCTAATCCTATGTGTTGTATAGTCGATAGAATAGTTACCCTGTCAGTTAACCCTGTGCCTTCCCCTGGTAGAGTGCCTCAAACTCACTGGTGTGGCTCAGCACCCTCTCAGTGGATAGGGTCTTTTCCAGTAATTTACATATGTGTGGTAGATACATATGTTGTATCTACCACATGATGCCAATTACTAAAAGGACGTGGTCTCCTAAACAGAAGAGAGGACCCTGTCCCAGCTTTCTGCCCAGCGGTTGGTCACCGCTTAAGCGTTATTGGTAAGGGCCTGCTCCCTAATGCCAGGAGGTGCCCTACAAGTGACAGCCCGTGTCTGCTCCACTTTACTTGTAGCACAGTTCAGCTCCTGTGGTGTTTTGTATAGGAGCTCCTAGTGTTAAGTGACCGACAGAATGGAAACGTGTCAGTTACGTATGTAATCCTTGTTCCCTAATAGAGGGAATGAGATGTGTTGATGACTGAACCGGTTACAAGGCCCTTGCTCATCTTCTCTTTTTCTTTCACTCAATACCATAATCAATACCATTATTTTTTAACAGTGCAGTTCTACGTCACGTAAAGGAGTTTTAGGTTGTTTATTGCATTGTAACAAATGCACTCATCTCTAATGAATTTTTAGCTATATATCTGATAAAAACATCCTAATGGTCTATAATGCAAGGTCTTTTGTTCATTTCTAAAGGGAATTCCCTTATGGCACCAGTCGGCCGCTGGCAGAAAGGGAAGGATTTGACCTGGTATGCCAAAGATAAAAAAGATGGCACATCCCTGTCTAAAGAGCAGGAGATGGCAGCAGTTCGGGAGGCAGAACATGAAGCCATGATGGCAGCACTGTAAGTGGTCGATTGATTGACCAGTAAAATGTAAAACATGGTAAACATATTTTTCCTCTGTTCTATCTTAGGGGTCATAAAACAATCAAGCGACAACCAACTGGTCTTACCAAAGAGGTCTGTATTTGTAAACATCCAGACATTGCACGTTCAATCATTTGTAACATGTATTATAACTTCTAATATTCTGATATGATTTATGATTCTAGTATGATTTTTCTGGTGTAATTGTGGACAGGATCTCGCAGATGTGTGCAGGAGAGAAGGTGAAGGAGATGAGCGTGATGTGGATAGGGTGTCTGGCCTTGGAAGCTCCAGGTAAAAAGCTGTGCTGTGTCTCAAACTATTTCTTACTTTACTTTTTTTAAGATTCATTAGTAAAGGGTTATTCAGTTCCATTTCTGGAATTGAATAACCCTTTACAACCCTTCACTTTGCCACATCTTGCAGAGTTCAGCTCCAATCCTATTCAAACACACCTACACCTACCTGTCATTTTTAAGAAATCCTTTATTTTCAAATAAAAAATGAAAATAGCAGGTTCAGGTGTGTTTAATTGGGATTGGGGCTAAACTCAACTAAAATGTCAGACAAAATAAAATAACTGTTGTATTAAAATTTAGAAAGCAGCAGTGCACTGATTTGGTTGTAACAGTTAGTGATTCGTCTGTATGGTTCATGTTTATCAGGGTTGGGCAAAAAGGAATGTTGTTATCCAAACAAGAAAAAGAAGCAGTAAAACTGGGTTTACCCGTTTTTACGGTATGTAGACAAATTTTTAAAATAACTTTTTTTTTTTTAATTTGTCATTATTATAATAACATCTCAAAACTCTTATTCAATTATTCATATTATTTTCAGCATCACAAAACTAATAGACCTCAAGAACCCACCAGTAAATTCCCAGAGGAGATGACCAGACATGAAGGAGATAAAAGGTATAATATGGATATGACTTTTTAGAAAATTCTTAATGAAACAAATCATTTTTTTATCTGTATCATAATAACGCATGAATCCTCGTTTATAGCCAATAGCTATATATTTAATGACAATTGATGATGAAGAAAGAGATTTATCAATGCATTAACAATGAAACAACCATGAAGATGCTGTTAGCAAAGAATAAAATAGATCTGTTTTATGTCTTCCTAATTATCCCGTTTGCTGTAAGTTTAATCATGATAATAATTACAGATCTGAGAACAACAAGACCAAAAAGGAGAACAAGAGAAAGAAAGAGAAAAAAAAGAAAAAAGAAAAAAAGAAACATCGCAAAAGACACTCATCTTCAGATTCTGTCTCTGAAATTGACAGTAAAAGGTATTTAGCTCATTATTTGATCCATAAACGTATTATTTGTAATAAGTAAGTGGCTCTTAACCAGGGGGCGCCAGCACGGGACGGGAGGGGGAAAAAAAATCACTGGCTATTAGTACAAAGGAGATGCAGCAGATTCACCCCATGTCGAAATGCAAGAGGTTGGACAATTATAACACACAAGCAAATCAACCACACAGTTTCATTTCAAATCTGCCAATTAAAACAGAGGGTAGTATTTTGAACCTGTGACGCAACGTCAGTGCTACTATATAAGCGTCCGCAGTGGTAGCGCCATTCACTCTAGTTCTCTTGCCAAGTTCGCTTGTGACATCATGCTATCTGTTAGCCATCTCGTTATTTAATTTAAAAACCCAGACAGTCTTTTTAAAGACTAATTCCCCGAAATTAAGACTAATTTCGGCGTGGGATTGTACATAATTTAAACCATTCTTTTATAATGCAAGAAATTCCAGCACAAATGTATTTGCTTAATCTCAGATCAAATTATGAAATGCATCAACAGACATGAAAAAAGAAATCACCGGTTCAAACAGTCTGTCTTTATTTTAGAATTTAATTCCACAAACAGCGCAGCACCGGCATCTCTGACTGTCGCTGAGCCTGCAGCCCATCTGCGTGCTCTCCGTGACCTGCGTGACCTATGAACTGATCTTATTCTCACAAGGCTGTGACGCGCTCTAATTTTCTGAGTCATAATGAGCTGCTTGTAAAAATAGTATTGGCTTCCAAATTATATTATTTTAATCCCGAAATTCAAACATTAAATGCTGTTTTGCTCTTTATAGCGTGAGTGGATAGAGCGCGCCTGCCGACTCAACACAGCCGCAACAAAGCGCGAGTAAATCATCATCTCCCTGTCTTAAAATGCGTGTTTTATCCAAAGTTAACATGAATGAACATAAGACAGTATGTAAAAATAGTCTCCTGCTTACTAATATTCATCATCTCTCACGTAACGACCCATGTTTCAACCACGAGGAGACACCAACAGCTTGGTATGCAATATTTTTCCTAATTTATGTGGAAATAAACATAATTCACTAAAATGTTTTTTAATGTTAGAGAGCTTTTTTTTTTCTTAAAATAAAAAAATCTGACACTCTGACTAGATTATTTCACAACACTTAAATAATAGAAAAAAATTATTAGGCTATATCTTAGAAAGCTGAGACATTCCTGAAAGCAACTCAAAATAATGAAACATTAAGTGACATATTAAATATCCAAATTAATTCAGTTTAAGCGCACAATGAAACTGAACTAAAACCGGAATATGTGAAATTCATTGATTCTGAAAGGCATTAATATATAGTTTTAATACAGTTGTTATTAAGCAGTTTTGAAAACCACCATACATTAAAATCTGTTGACATAAATAAATTAAGATTATTAATTTAGCCCGATGTGTCAATTTATTCCCCCCCATAATCTTTAAATCCCCCCATGTGACCCATGTAAGGGGGGAATTCCCCCCCAGTTTATAACAAAATTCAGGCCCTGCTTTTTCAAGAATATCCCCATCTCAGCCAAAAATCTTAATTGTGTATTAAAGATTGTGTCTAAGTCCCGACTCTGATTAGCCCGCCGATACTAGGCTAGTCTCTCAGCATAGCCACACACACCTCATATAATGTAACCTCATAACTATAGCAATAGCCTAGTAATGATAATAGGCATATCACTACTCATAATCATAATGACCTGCAAGGTCACATTAGAAGTCTGTCTCTCTGTCTGTCTGTCTGTGCGTGCGTGCAAGGTGGAGGGGTTGAGTGGGTGGCGCCGGGAGGAGGTGGGGACCCCAGCTGCATTGAACCAGCTTTGGGGGGGGCCCAGCTTGCAAAAGGTTGAGAACCCCTGTAATTAGTGATTATTGTGGCACAGACTGTTAACAAGAGGGTGTCAAAACATCTTGTTACTAGTTTACTTCTCTCAGTAAATTTGTTTATCTCCTCTTTTTCTTTTTAGCTACAGGTGAAACAGACCAATTTTCAGAAGATATTCACATATGGCATAGAAATGGCAAAGAGAGACTTGTCTTGCAGTTAATTCCACTAATCTTTGCATTTGTGATACTCTAAGCATAAAAATACACAGCATACGCAAATAGTGAGTGAAAGTTTATTTGTGTTATATTGCTAGATCATCATATCATTTGTTTGGTATTTAACTCATTTTTCTTATACGCCATCGTCACAATGCGTTATGGGATTGCCCTTGCAGCAGCGTTAGGTTGTGATGCTGCCTTAAAATTTGGCCAAAACAATGATCAGAGTCTGGAGCACCTAGAGAACTAAGTTTGTTAGATCAGACAACAATAAAAACACTAGTTAAAATTGACCTTATGTTTGCTGGGCAGTTTCATTTGTTCAATTGTTTCATCTTTCAAACTAATTGGCACTTTTGACTTAGTGTATATTTGGATTATGGTCCTTGCTTCCCTCTGAAACAAAACCAAAACCACTAGATTCACTCTGGAATAAATTATTGTCTATGTGTCTGTTTGTCCTCCCTAGGCATAGGAAAGACCCCTGGCACAACCACAGTCTTAATCCATCAAGGCATAGTCAGAGTGTAGCTGAAGCCTGTGACGGCCATTCAGGAGTGAGGCCAAAGGCCGCCTGCAGGACCCCCACCACCCCTCACCAGCATCAGTTGCATGACACAGGCTCGTCCTCTGGTAGTCACCGTGCCACACAAGGGTTCCCGAAACAAAGTCATCAAAGGCGCCATGACACAGACTCTGATGACTGATCCCATTGAGTCCCCTTCTGCCTCTTTAAGGATATGATCTGCTCCTCTGTAAAACTCTGGTCATCTTAGGCCACTCTTATATGAAATTTAGCTTGTGGTGTGTACCGGTGTATAATTAGACATAAATGCAATGTCTAATGTGGTTTATATATTCACCCCACAAAATCGAAATAAATTATATATTGCTTGTAGAAAATGAAGCCTATTAAGTCTCTCCCCCCATTAATTCATTTTTATACATATTCATTATACATATACAGTATGTAGTAGTATACATTCTGAAAAAAGCACAATGCAAAAATTTCTTAAACTTCTAAAAATGGGCTTCATATTTTGTATTCAGAAAATAATTTATTTTAATCTTTCATGACAATTACAAGAAAAGCTTCACAATTGAAAGACAGACTGAAAGTGAGAACACACATCCTGCAGCATATCACGTTTTTTTTTTTTTTGGACAGGATTTTTTTTATTACTGTATGTTTTGTGAAATAAAACTCTCCATACCTCATATTTGTATTATATTTTCTATGCGGATATTATTTTAGATATATCACTGATATCTATTTTTTCCTTATTTTGAGCTCTTGTTTCCTGACTGCTGGTTGCACTCCTGACACTATAATTAAGTTTTATATATATAGTGTTTTTACAATATTACATTCAAAGCAGCTTTACACACAATACTGAGGTTTTGTGAGAGTTTGTGCAAGATGTATATTGTAAAAAACGAATTATGGATACTAGGTTTATAGTTTAGAATTATGAATAATGGTACAAAACACATTTAGACTATTTGAATAAATGGATGTGCATTAGAAATATCTGTCATTATCTGTGAAGGCTTGTACCTCTCTCAGTGGTCTATGAGATGTATTCCGACTGCTAATTAAAACAGTATGAACTTCCGAGACTGCAACATGTAGTCAGTTAACAAGATCGGTATCATATTAGGGAAGATGTACTGTTCCAGCTCACATGGAGATAAATAACATCTTATGGGACAGGTTATGGGACAAGGGATTTGCAATAATACCATAAAATAGACACAATACACAAACAAGACATACACAAAATATACATAATACAAATACCTAGTTCTATCAAACACTTTTAGTGCAGCTTAGACACATCATCAGTGATGTATCCTGGGGTCATTGGGTGTTTCGGGTCTCGCAACATCAGACACCCTCGCCCAGGTGACCCAGCCGGGGTTGATCAGGCCCCCGCTTGTGTCTAAGTAGCATGTGTGGTCCACGAATCTCTCCGCTTGATCCACAGCCATCTTGACGCCTTTTCTGCCGCGTCCGTGGTGTTCTTGATGGCTCTTCTGTTGTGCTGTCCCTTCACTCCCAGCATCTTGAGGGCTCTGATGAGAGACTGGCCGGCGAATCCTCTGCATCCGACCTCGATGGG